>JAVQIZ010124625.1:0-10624 GCA_036023535.2 Galaxias brevipinnis | reverse complement strand
CAAATCATTAGACAAGAACAATATGGAAATAAGTTTTAAGACTACAGTCTCTGACCAAATATTAAAGGAATAGATAAGCATTTTACATTGTAGTCATCTGACGCACTCAAAGCTCCCTTTAGAGTGTCAACTCATTGTAAACTTCAGTTTTTTTGTAACTGCTGAACAACACTAACATCTTTGTCATTACCTACATACCATCTAGATATATCCAATGCAAGTTTTGCAATGCAAAAGTCAAATATTATTTATTAACCGTTATCTTTCTGTTGCAGAAAGGTCAAGATCAAGAGTGAGGACCTTCTGAATCCTGTGATTGACATGTAGCATAATCTTTCCTTTATTCTTCCTGGAACAGTGAAGAATAAAAAGTGAAGTAGTAGAAATGGCACCCTTCTGTGTTTTCATTGTGTTTTCCTGACAAATGATGACGCTGTTGTTTTTATCATATCAAATATACTCAATATTTTTTAGCTACTTATAGCCCCAATCTACTTTAAAACACATTTGCAATATGGCTATATTGTTACTAAGATAACCCAGACAAAGAGAAGGATAATTAAAACACCAATGTGCTCAAATAAGGCAAGCCTTATTCTGCCAGAAACCCACTGCTCTAAATCTAATAGATTTACAGTATGACATTATCAATGAACTTGTGAGTGGTATTTAAGAAGCCCATACATTTGAAACTTTTTCAATTATTCATATAGCAGGATCAATTCCTGCAAGTGCCTTGCCAAAATAGTTACTAACACATTATAATATTGTCTTTCTAAAAGTAAATCATTGCCCACCCATACTTTACTTGGAACAGTGTCTTCTAGTAGTAAGGTGGTTGTGAAAATGTCACAAGCACAGATTGTGCACATACTTGAAAAGATGCACACATTTTGTTTTGGTAGAACAGTGTATCTATTACACTGAACGTGAAGTGTCGCTGGATGTCTTTTGACTGGATGGGTTACAGTTAACGTTGTTACTAGGCAACTGCAAGCCTCAGCTGGGAAATTATAAGAAAAGCAGACTTTTAAGATACTCAACTTTCTAAGAGGTCTGACCATAGCCTCAAAAATAAAACAGGACATGTTAAATCGACATATAACTTAATACCATATTTTTGTTCAATGACTTATCAAGACACAAAACAAGCGAAGCTTTTACCTGTTTAATAATCATATAGCTAATTAACAAGCAACCACAATAAACAACTCTCAAACCAAAAGAAGAGTGTTTCAAAATGGATGAAAAACAAAAAGGAAATAGAACAAAAAAATGTTTTGTATCTGGTTGACATACATGTCTAGCTAGCACATCCCAAGGGTTTCAGCATGCTTTTAAGAGAGTGAGAAGTTAGTACACTTGTCTCTTCACTGTGTCTGTGCACTAGTAATAGAAGCAGATCCAGAGAGCTCCTGAAAAGGTTACCATGTCACTCCTTTTACAAAAACCAAATAGCTACTGTTAGTCTTACATATTGATGGGTTACATATAGGGCAGAGTTTGTGATTGGTAAAAGCTTACAATTGTATATTACACTATACAAACTGAAGGGTGTGTTCAACAATATTACCAAATTACAGGCATAAGAAATCAACCCTACTGAAGCATAAACCAGGGGATCATTTGTTCGCAGTGGCCCTATGTGCCATACAATTCTGTCAAAATGATAATCTTATCAGGTAGATCAAACTGAAAGCTCAATGATCTTTGCCAGGTGAATATAACTCAATTCCTGGTGGCCACTTAAGAATATTTTTTGATTGCTTAAGACTGGGATTGTTGGTAAACGGGCCCTTGGACTGCATATTACCGCTTTAACACCACAATATAATTACTGGAACACATGATAAATACATATACAAAAGTGTTGCCTCTTTAGTACATTAACTATCTCAATAACATTCTTTTTTTTTTCTCAGCCATTTTCCTCAGAAAAAAAAAACAGACTTGCTAAATCATATTAAAATGCAATTAAAATAAGCAATTAAAGTCCTAACAAAGATAAAACACTAACTACCATTAAATCATTAATTTACATAGACATAAGACATAGAAGGACATAAGCTGTAGTTAAACTATCTCCCAATACTGTTATTGTTGCTGACTTTCTTGTCTGTGTGGGGTCTCAAGCGTGCCAGTGGTAAATACAAAAAAATCGGAGGTCAAAGTGATGGCATGAGTGGCAGCAGACAGGCACAAGGAAAAATTTAGGTTAGGTAAAAACCATGGCACAGGCAGTAAAATTATTTCTCTCAGAAACAGCTTGTTTTTATTTTCAGAAGAATAAATGCTGAAAGTAGCACTATTTAAAGTCAAATTCAAGCACTTTGTTTTCTAAAGATTTTTGGTGCGTATTGCCTAGTTCAGTCCCAAGCTACCAAATCTAAACAGATTGTGATCATTAAAACAAGATAGTCGAGTCTTGCCTTTTAATACAAAAAAAAAGTGTTACATGCTCTAGTCTTGAGAGAATTGTGCAAAAACTACTTTTTATGTGTGGGGAAATCCAAAATAGTCATATTAAATATATACAGTAGCACTGAACCAAAAGAAAACATTTTCCTATAAAATCTAATTGCAAGACTTGGGAGTGTTTTGGCATCGTATAAAATGGGATGGTTAATTTAGATTTTAACTATTTTCACATACAGTAATGCATGTCATACATTTGTCAGGAGAGTATTGCAATTAGGAATAAAGCTTTTTATATACTTTAAACTGTTTTTTCTTATTGCCATGTTAAGGCTGGCTAAATGGAAGATGCACTACAGTGTTAGTTTGCCCAAAGGATGACAATATGAAGTCATCGCAATGCAGGTAAAAATGCACAAAGTAAGATGTGCTCCGGCCATAAGATACTGTTTTCAGGCTGTGTACTGGAAAGGCAAAATAGATACAATATAAATGCATTGTTTTTAGACTCGCAAAGTTTCTACCACCAGAATATCCTGGAAAAAACAATGTGCATGTGCTTTTGAATTTTACAGAACCTAACATAATGTTAATTGACAAATAATATGCCACCATCACCACCACTAAAACCAGAAATGAGCAACAATAACTCTGACAAGTCACATAAAATGTGCTCCTAACTTAACTAAACCCTCACTATGGCAACGCCAGATGGCTCTTATGAACCGTGACATTCTGATGTGTCTCCTCACAGATATGGGATGTCAGTAGATCAGTCTACTTTCCTTCTTTCAGGCTTTGTCAAGGGGATATGATGCGTGTTTAGCAAGAGAGTAATGCATTGCTACACAAATGTACTGTGCTTCGTCTATTGAGAAGGCCCATGCTGCCACAGTGTCAGACCCCACTCTTTGCTGTTAGATCTGCTGTTTATCAAGCCTCCTTTTTCATCTTACTTTCAGAAAAGTAAGAGAGCAGGCACATTTCAGTTATACAGCTAAGCTCTATCCGTATTCAGAACCCTTTCCGTATATAACTTTCAATAACCTTCCACTGTTCCCTTTGCACTCAAATAGAATCTTTCACTTCCATTTTCAACCCTCAATAATATATATCACGCGCCCATGTTCTACCTTTTTCTGAATAGCATCGCCATAACAGTGTGTCATGGATTTGAGAAACCTGTGCGTGTATTCACCATCATTTTTCAAGCCTAGTCCTAGTCGTTGAAAGACCATCTACGGTATTGCTTGTAGAAGAAAAGAAAACACATTTGAAAAGAAGAAGCTGGAAAACAAAACGCGCTGAGGAAAAAGTCAAAACTTGGAGTGTAAAAGAACACCGTAGCTCATTGTTACATTATTCACTCAAACACATCATCATCATCACAAACACAGAGAATTAAGAGAATTAAATATCCTATAACTATTTCATCTAGTTGTTCTATTTCTGTTTTAGTTGTTTTTAACGTGAGTGCTCCTATTGTATGGTGAGCAGTGAATAGGGAGGGTTTGGATATGCAGGCTGAGACTGAGCACAGGGATCTGACAGTGACTGGTTATGACCATTGGTAGTGAGAATATGTCATGGAAAAGAAGTATAGAGCAATAACTGGGTGCACACGACAGTTCCAAATGGTCAATGGGTTGCTACACATATAATTCAGCATACAGGCCACAGGTGAGTCCAGGGAATTTTTTTCACCACTGGGAGTAGATATTCAAAAACTATGAATGCTGCTTTTGGGGACATGTGACAGAATATTGTCCATAGCTTGCAGGAGAGATTCAGATGAAAACCCTGAAGCAAAGACAAAAAGAAACATGACCAGCTTTTCAATACTTTTCATTTTCTTCCGAATGCTTCAAGCCCACAAAGCTCAGTCTATTTACAATGGTGGCTGGGGCAACGTAGCTGGGGCAGCTAAGCATGGTGCTGAGAGAACAATGTCAGCGAGACAGGGATGATGTTGGCAATCGGAAAGGATGGTTAAGGGTCATGAGCTGAGGATTCCTGCTAGAAAACCAGTGTTGCCCACGGGCCACTCAGGGGATGTGAAGGGAGCGGAGGTCACTGGGAAAGGAGCTGCAGGGCGGGTATGGGACGACGTGGCGAGGGTGACTGTCGGCGCCAGGTTGCAGAGATGATGATGTCAGCGCCATGGTCCGTGCGAGAGGAGGCCTTCTCGCGGAAGCGGAGCTTGAACGACTCAATCTGCAGCAGAACGAGTTGAAAAAGAAATAAAAAAGAAAACAAAAGATAAGGGGGGGGGGAAGAGAGGAGGGGGAGGCATCATAGATGTGGAGGGGGTTGAAATGAAGAGGGTAGAGGGATAGCACAAAGTAGAATTAGATGCCTGCAAAATAAGAAGTCAAAGATGACAGCGTGGTCAGACATTTTGGAGAGAGAAAAGATCCTTCACTAAAACAGACATTGAATTCTCTCTCTCAAAAAAAAAAAAACACAATTCATTTCAAATTTTACCCAAGAAACATTTTGAACACGCAGTACATTCAAACATTCCTTTGTAACCCAACTTATCTATGATTTGTTAAAACAGAAGGGTAGACACCCGACTGCTATCCTTCTGACTGAAAACCCAGAACCAAGACTTGGTTCTTGTTCTGTTACGAGGGAACATTCTTACTTGTCTCTGGGATGAGCGAGTCCAGACCCTGGGGGTCCCGTTGGCCTCCGCTGCCGCAGGGGACACCTTCGTGGAGCCCGTTCTCATGGTTAGGCGTTTCTGTGTGCCCTGCCTCTACGGCTGGGGCTTGGGTGCCACTGGGGGGAGCCTCATTGCCTTTTGCTGTCTCCTGGGTTCCCTCAGCCTAGAAACACATCACTTAGTAAATTGATGGAGAATAATAGTAATGTTACAGGCTAGCAAAAGGCCCGAATACGCCCCGAGTTGTATACAGAACGTGCTGTACGGAATTGAAGTAATTGAAGCAAGATATACCACAAATGTACGGGAGACAAAAGGGATGCGACATTAGCTTTCACAGGCGAGAAAGGTAAGACAGGTTCCTCCTTCCAACACCTACAGTATTTTTTTCCGATGAAAATGTCTGGGAAGGTGCAGCTCATGTAATACCAGACCGAAATGTAGCCTTAGAACGAGAACAGGCCAGCATCACACAAGTGCTGCTTGGCCAAACAGTTATCTCAGGTGTCTTAAACATTTATCCCATTTCCTTCTAACGTCTTTCGGCTCTACCTCTATCTTGCTTGTCGACAGCACTATATCATGTTAAACTTCATGTGTACAACTGAGTATTTCTGATGATGTGATATATATTAATTAAGGTTACATAACAAATATGGTTATTTACATAGGTTTTTGTATTTAGTCAGTAAGTGTCACAACACAGTTTAAGAATTTAGGACCTCAATTCTTAATGATATTTGAAAACCTCACCATCACTTTACCACCTTCTGGTGCATGGCTTAAGTTGTCAGTGGAGCCAATTTTGGACTGGGCATTTTCCTTGAAGTTTACTTTGTGGGAGTCAATTTTGACATCTCCTCCACCTAATAAGACACACAGACACAGACACACAATAAAAGTTAAGGTACTAATCACTGATGTACAGGATGAATAACAGAATCTGCACTTTGTCAGTCGTGTCTTACCAGGCTTGTGCTTTAGGTTGGACTTTGAGCCACACTTTGATGTGACTTTGCTCAGGTCCACTTTCTTGTTGAACACCTGTACCTGCAAACCAACCCCAAACAATAACTTTCAAATATCAAGTTATATATATATATATATATACACCAGAGCATCTCAGCAGGTTACAGATGAAGCTTGCCTTTGACAGGTGTTTAGTGAGTTAGTAAAAGTGCAAGAAAGGGAGGATTGAAGAAAGGGAGTAGCAAGGGCAAAGGAGGGGGGCTACCATGCTGTCCAAAACCACATCACACAACAGCCTCTGCTGCCAAGACTCTAAATCAGGATAACAGCATTTCTGGTAATGAGAAAAGGGTGTCTTGGTTTTGTCCAGTGCAATTACTTTGAAGACAATGCTTCAAATCTTAAGACCCGTTCTCCAATTTGTTTTCTTATTTTGACGAAATTGCCTATGGGGCCACGAATTATGAGATTTGCTTAGCATAAACCAGTGGTTGGTACATTTTGTCCTTGGTTCTCTTGTTGCGTTTTAAAGTTGATTCAACATCTTTGTTTCAAGTACATCAAAAAACTCTGAGACACTGGGCAAGTCTGCCACATTTGGAAAAAGCATGCGTCTTGACAATTGTAGTTTAATGACAAGAGCAAAAGTCAAGCTTCAGAAGTACTTCACCTCAATCAACAAACTGCAGCAACTACTGGCATCAACAGATTCACGACTCACAGATTCTCTAGAGACATTTGGCCTGCCTTATCGAGAAACTATCATAAAACGGTTGACTCCATGGCCTGTTACTTGTCAAATCAACTCGTTTCCACACTATTCCCTGAAAGGACAACATTATTTTTAAAACCACTCTTACTGGGAGATACGTATCTTAGTGCACTATGTGCAGTAATCCGCATTATTGTCCTCTTAGTCTATGGTTCAGTGATAAAGCTAGATGACAGCCTTCAGCGTTGCAGTCAGTCACGTACTGGTGTTTGGGGCGTCTGACCTATAGCTGGAGTCCGATACTTACGTTCCCTCCACCAGGAACATGCTTGATATTGTCCTTGGAGCCCAAACGTGAGGTGATGTGGCTGAAGTCCAGTTTTTTGGAGACAATCTGAACCTATACAGCATAGCCGCAAAAGGTAGAGGGGGGTCACCGCAAGCATTAGGGTTAGAGGAGAGGGATGGGTTTGAGGAAAGCCAGGAAAAACAGCTTAGAGGAAAGCTCCTAGGGCCACACCTACAGTCCAGTAGGGCCATTCTTGACAACCATGCACAACACACGTCACACAATGTGTGTCCAGGCTTTAGAACCAAAATGTAAATGTTAATAGGGTATTTGAAATGTTAATTAAAAAAAATATTTTGGAAGGCTCCGATGTGAATGGAGATCATTTAACCATTTGACTGACTTATCATTACCGTATTAATGTGTTGTACTTAATGTAGATTAAATGTTTCCATTGCCCATTTTCAAAAGGATCAGTGTTTTTCTCAACAGGGTCATTGCGGTTAACTGAACTACGCATTGACAGAAAACTGAATACACTGTAACCCCATTTTCACTTTTACTCCCTTGACCCACACACACACAGTCAATTCCACACCTGCTTGCTTTGTCAATACAATATCCATAAATAAAATTGTACAGTCTTAAGCTATTATTGGTGTGTGAATGTCATTTTTGGTCATGTTTGTTAAGGTTATAATAGTAATATTAATATTAGATGACTATTTGTACAATTACTATTGGTTCCCAAATTTTCCAAAGTGAAGTCAGAAATACAAGTAAAATATCTAAACCCTTGATTCCTTGGCTGAAATCACTGAAAGCTCCTTAATTTATATGCACTGCGTACAAACTTGTATCCAGGCGTGTGTGGCAAAATTGTGAGCATTTACTGTACAAGCAACCAATAAAAATGAAACAAGTGATATCCTTTTGCCTCCCTGCAGTTTGCCCATTCTATGTATTTTGAAACAAGTAGGATCTCTTGGCAGATTACTGCGCACATTTATTTCACCACCTCTGTCCGGTTAAGCGCCTCTCATTCACCCAAATTACAAAATTAATGTAAAACCTGACAAAGACCCTGGATGTCATCTCTGCTCATTGTGGGCACCAGTGATGACACTGACTCTAAGAAACATGACAACTAACAAAAAGGCTAGTAGTCTGTTAGTTAAACTATTGTAGATATTTGTCCACCTGTCAGTGTATATAGAAGATGAACACAACAGAGGAATTATGAAAATAAAACATGACAAAAAGGGAGATTAGACATTACACACAACTCAAGAGAACGAAAGTAAAAAAAAATTATATTAAAAATAAATATAAATGAAGCAGTGGACAATGGTCTAACCACAATGTTAGAATTTGTGAAAGAAAGAAAGAATGGAGTCATGAAAAAGGACGAGAAGGAAAAAAAGAGAAAGACGGAGAGGTTGACGGTGGGATGTAATGGATAGTGGACTCACTTTGCCCTGGCTGGTCTCTTTGGATGGATCGCTCCTGCTCTGAGAAGGAGATACCTGAGGAGACAGCCCCCGCCCGGGGTCAATAACATGTCACACAGCAGAATGGGGGAGGAGCGGAGCACGGAGGGAGGAGAATCTGCTGTCACACGCACACACGCGCACCCTCTCAGCACATGTTACAGTCAAAGCACGTGGTATAATGGATCAGACCTTTCAGAATGCAGTGAAAAATGTATATGGGACAGTTTTTTTTGTTTGTTTTTTTTACGGAAACATTAAAAGGGACTCAGCCAGGGAGAAATCAAGAACAAATAGATCACAATAAACCTCCGTAGAGTCCAATGCAATGTGAATGAGATGTCACATGGTGAATGGAAGAGAGTGGAGAGAAGAGAGTGCAACCAGAAAGTGTGTGTGATACGGCAGGGGACCCTAGGGTTTAGGCATAAGTCGATAGCTAAACAGGTCAATAGCCTAGTGGAGAAACGTCAACGGGGGGGGGGGGAACGTTGCTACAATACTTAGTGTAACATGAAAACAGCAACAGCAGGTAAACTGGTGCTTCTGAAATCTATGTGCAGGGAAAACCTGTTAGTGGGTAAGCAAACGAATGGAATAAATGCCATAAGGGAAAACCTGAGTGGATATTGTTTTCATTTCACAATCATTAATAATAGACAATGAACACAATGTGCATCGATATTGGGCATCTATCTTAGTGAACTATGTGCAGTAATCCGCATTCGATATTGGACATCTTAATGATTTTCAACGGATGAAAAGATAGGACTTGCCTTCCCACCGCCCGGTTGGTGCTTCATGTTGTCTGTGGAGCCTATCTTGGAGCGGACGTTGCGGATGTCGGGCATGGGTGCAGTGCCGGGACGAGGGGTGGTTCGTGTGGTGCCGCTTGACGTAGCGGTGGAGGAGGCTGCCCGGGGCGCATGGGGCACCGGGGGCTTCTTATCTGGGACTGTCCTGGCAGAGGCGGCGGGGACGGCCGGTTTGGTGCTGGTGGTGCGGGCACGGGCGGCACTGGCGGTGCCCAAGGTGCTACTGGTAGAGGTACGGGTCATGCTGGTCCGAGGTTTGGCGGAGTCCACTGGAAAAAGAGGAGGGGTCAAGGAATGGTGATGTGGAAGTGGTGGGTTTTCACAAATACTTCACACTGACTCTGAAATGTTAACGGAAGAAAACGCCGGACTACAAACAAGGCATTTCAGGCAGTTCAGGAGCAGTGTTTCCTGTGAGAGTGTAGCTCCCTTTAGAATGGACTATAGGCTTTGTAACTTTTCAGACCTTCAACATGCCCAAAAAGCAATTTAACATTCTAAAGGAAAGGGAAAAACCCAAAAAGCACAATAAGCCCCCTTTAAGCAGAGAGCATTTGCTGATACAGAGTAAATAGCACTTAGGTTGACAAAAACTGAACTCCAGCTATCCTTTCTTAAGGACTCTTATCCCTGCCTACGAAGGAAAACAAAGCTCAAAAAACCATCTGGAAGATTGTACATTTGCGAAGGGCTTTTGCTTGTCACTGCTGTCCATTTCAAATTGGGATTTGCGGCTGGTAGTGTCAATGGGAGTGACAAGCCCCTGTCAACAGCCTTTTGAATATAATCCACGATACGCCGGTTTAAAGCTTTTTAACTCTCCAAGGCTTTCAGAAATAAAGCTTTTCAACAAGTCTTTCAAACTGCTGGAACTGGGCTCCATAGCTAAGAAGTACTATGTCACACCAAAACTTACAAGTTTTTTCCCGCTCTTGCAATATTGTTAACTTATCTCAATAAAAGAGTAGAAATATAGCAGAGGAATAAAACGGCCTTTCTTAAGAAATGTAATTGGATGCAGGTGACATCTGAGAAAAGATTTAAATTGTGAAATTGTTACAGAGAATTCTATTAGGAACGTCACATTGTTCCTGCAGACTTTAGTGTTCACATTTGACCTTACGTTCCATATATTCATGCCTGCGCTAAGTCTTTAGAGGCCACCACAGATTACCTCCGAGTCTTTCCATCAGGGCAAACAGAGCAGAGATCCGAAGTTGCCAAGTTGATGGCAGAGTAAATGATAAGGGAATCCATTAGAAAGGA
>JAVQIZ010124596.1:0-13690 GCA_036023535.2 Galaxias brevipinnis | reverse complement strand
TTATCTGTGCATTCTGAAGGGTGTGTTCATCTAGTAACAAGGAGTTCAAGCAGTGACCCAATTTGAATTGTTATACTAAGTCCGCAGTAAGACCTTTACACAATTACACAGCATGAGCTTCATCCCATATTATGTTACTCTTTGTGGAGTCAACTGAAATACATCACTGTTGTCTAAAACATAACATTGTTTCATTGTGGTTCCAGAAAACCACGAAGAGGCCTCATCTGCCAACAACAAAGAGCAGTGGACCTTGACAGGCCATGCAAGGGGGACCAGGGAGATCCTTGGAGGCATACTGACCCTCAACAAGCTGCCAAACAACATGACACACTTAGTGGTGAGCCCACCTGAACTGGCTATAAATGGTTGTAAAAAGTTTGTCTGACCATACTGCTTCTTATTGTTTAATTATTATTTAAAATCAGAAAATGTAACTTTAGAATAAGATTTGCAGCAATGACCTTACTTGCTTTACCCTAAATTGCAGAATAACCCATACAGTCCCCCCCGTCCCCCTCCCGCACTACTTGAATAACATCTCTAAATATAACTTATTTCCCTGTGCTTATATCTTCTGGTTCACAAGGAGGACCCTGGGAAGTATTATACATGGCACAGCTATGGCCTTGGCGATTCTCGTATACATAAACTGTGGGTGAACATGAGTGACCTCCAGCACGGCCAAGTCAGAATGCATGGGATTCTATCCAATACACACAGACAGGCTGCGGTGAGTTGCACTCGCATACAAACACACATACAGTACAGTCTGGAAATCTGAAATGCAAATACAGCAGTGGGGTGGAGCTGTGATAAGGGAGACATGTCAACGTGGCCTTTACTTAGGTATGCAGCTAACCATTCAGAGGAACAATTATAACAACTCAATGTTGCTGTTTCATTCGGGGGTATAGCTCAGTGGTAGAGCATTTGACTGCAGATCAAGAGGTCCCCGGTTCAAATCCGGATGCCCCCTGTTTTATCTTTGGTATAAATGATCACATAGCTAAAACACAATCCTGTGATTTGATACAATCATTGATATGTTTGTAACATTTATAGCTAAGCGTTACAAAACAAATTATCGTTGCTTGTTATTGTTAAGAGACAATGTTGAACGAATGTCAGGTATATGGGCAATCATACAGTAATTCAAAAATGTTGGGCTATTTAAAAACAGAGTCAGCCACACATTAGTACTAACAGTCTTTATGTTTTTCTTCTAGAAGGTTGCTTTGTCTTTCGACTTTCCGTTCTACGGACATTACCTGAGGCAGATTACCATAGCAACAGGAGGTACACATTGAGGTTTACTGCATGCATTCTCACAAATGAAAACTTGTTGGATTTCTTTCACAACCCTACAACCCTTACAATATTTTAAATCTCATGATCTGCAGGGTTTATTTACATGGGGGATGTCACTCACCGGATGCTGACGGCAGCCCAGTACATAGCTCCACTAATGGCCAACTTTGACCCCAGCTACTCCAAGGAATCTACAGTGCAGTATCTGGATAATGGTACGACAGTAATGACATCCTATTTATGAGAATATCTAGGTAAACATCTGGTTGACGTCTTTATGACCTGTGTTGATCTCAGGAGAGTTGTTTGTGGTGCAGTGGGAGAAGGTTCGACTCCATGGTAGAGAGTCAGAAGGGGCATATACTTTTCAGGTGACACTGCACCGTAAAGGAACCATCATTTTCAGCTATCAAGACGTGAGATACCGTTCCATCCTGCATGCTGAATGACATATTTGAACATAATATGTAGAACCAACATTTTGTGCATTGCCCTTTTTAGTAACTTAGATTTTGTGTACATGTCTCCTTTTTCAGATACCACGGTCAGTGGAAGTAATAAGCTCTGCTGAGCATCCAGTGAAGATAGGCTTGTCTGATGCCTTCTTGATCTTATTGCCTTCTCCTCAGTCGCCTGGTCAATCAGCAGGTGTTTTTTTAAGCCCCACTGGCATCACTTATCCATATGAAAGCTTTCAAATGCAAAAATACTTGCAAATATTTCCTTCAATGCAAAATATTTATCTTTCACGTAGATGAGCAACATCAAGCTATATACGAGTACCACCGGGTTGAGATAGATATAACAAAGATCACCAACCAATCAGCCTTTGAGTTTACTCCACTGCCAAGTAAGGGGGTCCTTTTTTTCTGCCACAGAGACATTCTAATTACCAACAACCAAAATGCATTAGGATAGCATACTTGGACAAATGTTGAAACATGTCTGTTCTTCCTCTTGCCACCCCATCCAGCCTGCCTGCAGCATGACAGCTGTGAGCTGTGTACCCTGTCAAACATAACCTCTGGCTGTAGCTGGTGTAATGTCCTCCAGAGGTAAGCCTGGATGGCATTCGGAGCCCACATCTCTACATGTTTCTCGGGTTCTGTTGGAGTATAACTGATGCCACTGTCTTAGGTGCTCAGATGGAATGGACCGACACAGACAGGAATGGTTGGACTATGCCTGTTCAGAGGAGGTAAAGATGAATTATAGGAACAGCTGTTCCTGAAGATATCTGATATTATATTTCCCCTATTTTTTTTTATTTGAACAGGCCAAAGATGTCACATGCGAGGACTATTCCAGGGGAGCATCTGCCAGCTCCATTGATCCCTCTACTGCACAGGATCCCGTGGCCACATCCCCTTTAAGTCCTAGAAAAGAAGGTGGTTTTCAAGGTGATGGTGAGCCACTTTGATTAGGTTTTATTTTATGAAACGGATCTGTATCTTTCATACTGTATTGTATATTTTGGAATATGATAGAGAAATCAGTTGTGCTCATAAAGTCTTAGTCATTGCCCAACCATTTTCTCCTAATAGAGCCTATGTTTTCTGCATTATCCAGATTACACACAACCTAGTTTTGTCTGCAATGACAATGGTGGGTGGATATCTTTTGTCTTTTCAAACATACAATATTGAATATATATATTTTATGATTCATTGTTACTTTCACCTCTCTCTCACTCACACACCGAAAAGCAGATCACTCACACCAGAGAGGAGGGTCAACTCATACTGGTGTTATTGCTGGTGTGGTAGCTGCTGTGCTGTTACTGTTGGCATTAGCGTGTATTGCTCTTCACATCAAGTCTCACCCTTCCACTGCATCCCCACTGTACCTCATTGAGGTAAGGACTACCTCTGTACCAGCAAAACCGCTGATATTGGTATGTGCCTTTATGCAAGTATAAAATTAAATAACCAATTTGTTTAACTTCAACAGAGACGCAAAAACTGCCAATCCCGCTACACAGAGGTCGAAGGCAATGTGGAAGAAGGGCCATGTTGAGTGGATAAGGGAATATGAAGAGGAACGTAATGGGATAGAATAGTACAGAAGTTATTTCTCTGTTCACCATAGAAGTTGTTTCTTTCGTTCCACATTTGTTTATGTTTTAGCCATTCTAATGAAATAAAAAAAGAGAAAAAAAGTTTCAGATCCAGACATCCGGTTATGTAGCTAAAAAGTGGTAATAAACTACATTCTTAAAAAAGAATCTGTATTATTTGAAAATATAAGCAGATACATTATGCTATTATAAACTGTGAAGTACCCTATGGAGAACATTTGATGTATTTCTTACTAACTATGGCATTCTCAAGTGATGCGTGTTAGTGATATTTTGTTTCTCAATGTACAGAATAGATAACAAATAGTTGAGTATTATTGTAATAGTACAAGATACTATAAATCTTGGTGTCTAAAATGCACCTTCAATCCTAGTTTATACTTTCACCTTCTAGAACATACATGTTAACATGTTCTAGATTTCTGACGATTTTCTGGGTAAACTGCATATCTTGAACTACAACAGACGTGTGTGTACCTCTTTCTGGCAGCAGGTGTCACCATAGTCCACAATTTTTCACATCAAGATGGTTAGGCCCCTATCAAGAACGTGGCACGAAGTGGTTAGCAAATCGTATTGATTTGATTTGTTGCAGTTATGATCTTCACTGTCGAATATCTCACCAACAGTACCCCTATGTTAAGTCTAATCGGCCCTAGCAGACAAATGGGAAGATGCATGGAGATGGGGGAAATCATTAAGCTTTTTGCAAATCGTTAAGGCATCTTAATAGACATAGACAGTCTTGTTGTATTTTAAGACGGAAAGCGCGTCAATTAACCATTTCCAAAGCCAGATTTAAGGATGTTTAATCGAAGGTTTGATCTCGAAACAGGATCCAATGATGAAGAACCACCCAACACTACACAACCCCCTTTCCTTTCTCATCGGGAGCGCGTGGTTGGAAAGAGGCACTGTGCACGCGCTTTCCGTGTCTGCCTGGTTCGTAGACTGACAGCCAGCTGTGCGATCACAACGACAACAATCGCTCGAATTAGATTGCTAGTTAGCATCTACATAAACTTTAAATAGTACTGTTTTTAGAATACGCTCCAGTACATATATCATTTATATTATTTTTGTATTTTATTTTCGCTAGCTAGCTAGAAGAGCATTCCTCAAATATGAATCCGTTGTGTGGCAGATGTAATCGAGTCGTGTACCCCACGGAAAAAGTGAATTGTCTGGACAAGGTAAGAAGCAGAACATGCCCATATACCACGACATTTCGTTTATAAATAAACGTTAAATACGTTTCTAATGTTGTGTTTAAGACATTCTGTAGTCACCACATTTCCTCACACACCCCATTGTGGATTATACAGTGAACAGGCAACAGGACAGGTAACGAAAGCATTGCTAGAAGCTAATGTTAGCTGGCTAGGCTATTAGCTGCGTTACGTTAGCTTCACACAAGTCGGGTCAATGTAGCTTGGTATATTTCCTGGAATTCAACAGTTCATGGGACGTCAAGCAAGTGTATGCAAATCAAACTACTATTCACTATCTGTGCACGGTTTGAATTGCGAGCGTGAAATAGGACATCGTACCTTCAACAACCTATCCTGAGTTTTCAAATATCCCCTTTCAGGAAACAGTCTCTACATGTAGAAGAAGATATAGATCTATCATAAACGTATATCCAGGATCCTATTATTATTATTAGCATTTATTTTTAGTTAGTGGTGTGGGGGTAGTTAGAACCCGACTGCTCAATCACATCAGTTATTTTAAGCAGGCAAATTGGAATATTGGTTGGTAAATTGGTTTCCTCTGTTCCCTGCCTTGGCCTACACAAACATCCTTATTGTCAATACAGTCAGTCAATCCCTGCCCTTCTAAATATTCGCGTTCTTGTTTATGCAGTTAATCGAAAACATCATGCTAATTCAACATTGTCTCCTTCATTTCCTGAATCATAAGGTTACAACCTTGCAGTTGTTTCCATTTGGCTTTCAAACAGGCTTTTGAAGCCTTAAGTTATTATTCACATTCAAGATGTTACCATATGTATGGGACAATAGAAATGCTTAATATTGTTGTCTTCCGATTGGAGCACATTTATATACCAACAAATGTTAGAAAATGGAGAAATGGTTGACTTAAAAATAGAACAAACTAACCGGAACTTTATTTTTTACCTGCACTATGCTCGATACATTTTGCTTTAGATATTTGTGGGGTCTGCCATTATTGTGATGGAAAAAAGGCTTTAATGTGTTGTGTTGTTTTCCATGAATTCATACTGGCGGCCGGCTGATAATATATTTGATGGACATCTTAATGGCCATTCAAAATCAATCCCTGTCAGTGGCTGTTACATATTTAGGTCAGAAAAGTGGCTGGGGAGTGAATTTACAATGCACATTGTCATGTCATGTCATCATTAGATTATGTACCCAGTCAGTTTGCAGTTTGTTGATTTTTACTGCTAGCGGCAAAGACTGGTATAGATAACTCTTTTGCTACTTGCATGATTCAGTCAAAAATCTAAAATAGTTAAAGTATTTAGTTATAGTTGCTAAAGTATTGCATTAGAAAGCTATAGATAAATACCGATATGCCCCCCCTACACCCCCAAAATAAACTAAACATGTTCTGGAATCTGTGCCTGGAGCAATGTGAGCAGGGTGCATTCCGCTAGATAGACACTCCCATAAAAACGTGCTCTGTCAGAGGCCTGCTGTGCCATCTCCCTCCTCAGAGAGCCTCACACACAGGCATGGGGCCTGCCGTTCGGAGAGTCTGTCTGTGCTACCATTCCACATCAGCGCACACCTCTTCAGACACATGAAAACAGCCACCCCTGTTATATTTCCCCTCCGGGGCACCGGCGGTTTTCCTCCTTTGTTTAAAGATGTCAAGGTTAGAATGGTGGGGATGTTTCCATGTGTGGTTCAGGTGAGGATTGGGCAGATAGCGTTCCTTTAGCTGCAGACAAATAGCTGGTTACCTGAGTGACAGGCTGACCTTCTGCGGTAATGTCTGTGACACTCTGGAGAAGGCCAGCCAAAGACACTTGTTTGTCTGTCAACCTGCATTCCGCTGGGCAGGGCTAAGGTAGAGGAGGGGGCAGACGAGGACGTGTAAAGACAGGAAGTGAATGTTGGGCGAGTCAGTTTGACGGTGATGTAGGCCTAACTTGTTTCCTTTTTCCGTAGTTGAAGGTCTGTTTGCAAGCTTATCTAAAATGCGACAGTTTCTGAAGATTACAGTTGGTGTGTATTGTGAATAAGATTGAACCTATTGACTTGTTTAACCCAATGCCATTTTGAAAAGGTTTTTATCAAATTTGAGGCCCATACAGTAGCATGTGTGTATTTTACAAACTAACAAATGGCTACAATACAAAGTGAGATGGTGACTAAAGGTTGGACACTTTTATGTGTTTTGTATTGTGTGTGACTATTTCTTCATCACTTCAAGATAAACATGCATCTTTGGAACTTTTGATTTTATGGTGACTATATCCTTCATTAGCTTTGAGAAAGCAATATCCTCCATGTGTGTCATCATTTGTGCCATCAATAATGCATTGTCTTCCATTGGTGTCTGATTAGGTTATTTTGGCTCATCTTTCAAATAAATGTAAAAGCGGCTTTCTCCATACAGGCAAATAATTCAAAGTGATTTCAAGAGCTTTTTTAATATAGCATTGTGACATACACAGGCCATTCCGTTGTGCAAGGAGAGGGGGAGGTGCCAATATTGTGTTGCTACTTGGTTGCGTTAGTAGCACGTTTCTGTTGGCAGTGTTGGATAATTCCCAGTGTCAGAATCCCATATTTATCATGACATTGCGATATCCTTTACCATTAACAGTCAACCATCTCTAAAGACTGTCTGAGCTAACCGTTTCTTTAGACAGAAGAGAGCCTCACAGTCTGGAGCACATGGAGGGTCAATACCAGTTATTCCCAGTGGGGTCAAACCTCTTTAGCACAAGTTTCTCCTCTCATGTTTGTAAAAGCATAGAGGGAAATGGACACACCCATGATGGGAAGCAGGATCCTATAGTGACCTCTCCCAGAGAGCAGTATGCCAGGGGAGGACTGTAGTCCCTTCGAAGTCTTAAAGAAAAGCTTGGCCAAGAAATATCTAGTAAACAGATCGAACGTGACCCTGACTGTCCTAATTTCAATCACCCGTATATATGTACCCCTAAGTAGGATGCCATGACTGGGCCGCTTTGGCTTGACGCTAGAACAGCACACAGGCCTTGGAGCTGGATGGTGTTAAGTGATCTTCAACTCTGGTATCACTGTTGCATAAAGGCCACTTCCAGTAAAGCGAAGCTCAAATTTCCTACTTAGTAACGTGAATCCACCAGACACCTCTCCTTTCAAACAGCCGCACAGAGTCAGTGTTTTGGATCAAAGGTGCCAAGGCCTGCCTGTTCCGGAGCGTTTTACTCACTGTTTATAACAGCCCTATCCTATTCAAATAGGCCTGCGGCACTAAACCAGGGGTAGCAGGTAATCTTATTCAAATAAGCAGGTCACAATCAGAAGCCTTTTTCGAAAACCCCCCCCCCAAAAAAAACGGAGGTCTTGTATATTTAAATGTCACTCACTCAAAAATGTGATACTGACTGAGTACATGTAGGATTTTCTTTTTCATTCAAAAGGTTGGGCTATATTTGGAGGAATTGTTGTGATAGCTGATTCATGTTGTCCAAAGGAGGGGAGGGTGGGGGTGGGGGTGGGGTTGGCTTAAATTTCCAGCCACCTCCTGTCGACTCAGACCGTTTCCAGGAGGAAGTGACTGTGCAATGAGTTGCCAGGTCCTTCTGCTTTGTGTACGCTCTGTCACAAGGGTGAACTGGGACGCCATCAAAGGCAGTCCTGCACTGTCTGCGTCCCCGTTTCCAGCAGCTCGCAGAGTCTCCGTTCTCCTGCTCGACTTGAAAGATGCCAGATAAGATGGAGGATGAGGAGATGGGCTTTGCATAATTCTTTGACAGCCCGAGCCAACCGAGGGAGAGATTGTGGGTCGATACGTGCCTCGTGATTCGCTCCACCAGCCACCGTGACACAACAGCCCTCTCCCCTGATCCTCTTTGAGAGTCCTTCAGAGTGGGTGCGCGCCGGGCGGGGAAGGCACCGCGCTGTGGAGATGGGAGATCCTAAGTGCACTCACTCAACTGCAGTCGTTTGCGTTGGAGTAGTTTTTGGCAAAGCGCACACAAACGTCCCCTGTGCCGTCAGAGCAGCGTCTCCCCACTGGCCAACATGAAAGAGCTAGGCAGTGGTAAAAACCCACGCATCAGGAGCGTCCCTAATTAACCAGGGCCTTTTAATGATCTGGTGTTTCCTCTATTAGTGCAGGCCAGATGTTGGCCCAGTGTCTCAAGGCATCTAACTAATGACTGATTACACACATACCTACCTTTGTTAAGCTCTGCCATTCATTAACTAGCTTGGCGCACACACAACCACACGCTGGCCGTCCACCTTTATCAACGCACTCGTGTGCAGGCACAGACTGATCCACAGCTAATGTATGGAGGAGAAAGAATGGCCTCTCTCTCCTAAAGCTGCGGCCCTTTGTCCAGGCAACACCCGCCTTCAGTATCGGCCTTCCTGTAACCGACCGAGAGGTTATTAGGCTGGCCTTGAATGATCTCCTGACTGGAGTGGACCCCAGTGACTGACACACATTTATCACACTCAGACACGTTAGCCTACATGCCATACACAACCCCTCCCACAAACACACCCTGACGTGCCCTGACGCAGCACTAATGCAGAGGGACAGGCCCGCTTTTTAGTTTCTAGGACTCCCATCATGGCAGTGTCCTGGTTTTCCAACTGGCTGCTGACTGATCTGGCCTTGGCACCAGAGAACCCCCCCCCCCCACACACCACTGACCACTGCTTTCCTCCCGCCCTCCCTACCTCGTTCCTGCCACTCACCCTCTCATATCTCTGTCTTTCACTATCATTCCTTTTCTTTTCTATTCTCTTGCTCCACATGGATCTAAATATGTTCTATATGTTTCCACGAGTGTAGCTGTGCATAAGAGAGAGTGTGTTTTTTTTCTCTCTCTCTCTCTCTCTCTCTCTCTATGCACCTGAGGTGGCCAGGGGATCTCTGTGTGAGTGTGTGTTGGAGTGTTTTATCTTTGTGTGAAGCAGTGGCGGGGGTAGAGGGGGCGTGGGGTGGAATGTGGGTTAGCAGGTTGGCCGAGGCTGTTCAGCTTGCCTGCTCTCTGGAAGCGGCCCTAGGTCAATATTTAGCCCAGCAAGGCGAGGATCAAAGTCTAGCGCTCGGACCGATCAGTACACCTTCTTTACCCTGGCAGCGTTAGCCTTTGAAACATGCCTCCATTAGCTCACTGCGCTGCCTGTTGATCCCTGCTGGGTCTCCAGGTGGCCGGTTTAGAGGACTGAACGGGGTTAGGTTAATCATAATACCCCAGGTAGAAGACGATCAGATTATCCCCGACAAGTGGATCAACCGCCGCACCTCTTTGAGATGGCCTCCGCAACCTCAGGTCCGCTGGGCCCAAGGCTGGAAATCCTACTGCAGTGCCATGCGGAGGCGAGAGACAGGGAGCGGGAGTGAAGTGAGCCCGATGTATGGTGTCCATCTGGGGGCTACTTCTGCCTGATAGTCTGAACTGAACCGGGGCTGCTGGTGGTGCGTTAGCAGTTTGGCCCAGTGTGGCTGACCTTGGATTAAAGTTCCATTGGACAGAGTTCAGGGCCTCTGTGTGCTCTATGAGCCACTTCCTTTGTTTGTCCTGCTGGTCAGCAGCTTTACACACACACACACACACACACACACTAAAATCCCTTGACACATGCCCTCCTGGGTGGTCCATTACAACCAAACAGAACACAATTGACTGGCATTCTGATCACAAACCTCATGGCTTTGTGACCATGCTATTATCTGGAATATGCTGGGACCTTCGTGGCTTGCCACTGCTTGGCTCCTGGACAGCGCTTGGCTAGCTAATGCCCTCTCAGGCCGTAATATCCCACAGGGCTTTGGTCCTGCCGAGCTGTCAGGACAGAAGCCGGGCAGGGTCCTCTCAGACAGTAAGCCTAGGCCAGGCCTGTCCAGATGATTTACAGTGGGTCCTGTGTCGGTGCCACAGCACATGCTTTATGGCCTGCACTCCGCCCGTCACGGCACACAGGCGAAAGACGGATGGGTCCATCACCAGTGATACCCCTTTCCCGACCCGGGGAGCCTGTGCCGGAATTAGCTCCTGCGTTTTTGTGTGAGACTGCAGAACGCATTTGCCTTTTTGAGTTTATTTTTTTTTGTTGTTGTTGTGTTTTGGCTTTCCGTTTGAGGCAGCTCTGGCTGGCCGTTTGTTAATGGTCGGCGTTTCAGTGCGTAGGCGAGTGGTGTAGCATGCATAGTGAGGGAGGCTGGGAGAGAGCGTTGCTGAGGGATGGCAGAATGCCCCACGGCCGTGTTAATAAGGACTCCCTCCTTTCTCCTCTGCTCTCCTCCTCCCTTTCCTCCCCTCCCTTTCTCGCCGCTGCTCTCCTTCTCTCCTCTCACGCTTCTCCTTCCCTCGATGACAGCAGGAGCGGCCAGATCATTGCCTCACTCCCTGGCGTCGCTCTCTGGTCCAGCCCTCCCGTCCACCCTCTCTTGTTTCTCTCTCTCTCCCTCTCTCCCCCTCCCTTTCAAGTTCCCTCTCTCTTCTTCCACGTTCCCCCTTCCTCCAACTCTTCCCCCGGTCCCCTCTGAACCCCTCAGGCCACAGATCAGCCTGCTGCCAAGAGAGAGAGAGAGAGAGAGAGAGAGAGAGAGAGAGAGGGAAGGAGAGAGCGAAAGAGAGGCCAGTCAGACAGGGCTCCTTTGGAAGTGGGTAGAGGAACAGAGAAAGGCACATTGGCTTGCGGAGACCAATGGATAGAGTCCGAAAGAAACAAGGAGAGGATGAGGGTCGGAAACGAAACCCAGCAGTGGAGTCTCTTCCACCAGTCGACTGACCTTGGGGAAAGCTCCCAGACGCTCGGTAGGCAGCCATAGACGATCAGGGAATAGGGGTCAGGGCTGGGGAACAGGTTCTTTGTGTGTGTGCGCGACGGACTGTGGGTAATGCTGCCGATGTGTGGTGGTGCGTGCATAGGGTGTGATGATGATGATGATGATGATGATGCAAAGTGTAAAACAGTCACACAAACAAGTTAACCCCCCCACACACACACACATACACACACACACACATACACACACACATTCAGCAGCAAGGCTTCCTGAGAAATGGTGGCCTTATAAATAACCTGTGTCTCATTGTACACTGAAAAGAGGAAGTGACGGCTCTTAACCTTTCAGGGCTAGCACACACACACACACACACACACACACACACTCCTCCCTGTTTCTCTCTCTCACACACACACACAAGCTCACTGACACTCTGTCCGTCTGTCAGTGGGTGTGCACCCATTCTGGTTCCCCACTAAACCTCAAACTGAATAGAACTGAGTTGTGGGCCGGCCTCCATCCATCCAAAGGGCTGTCCCTCTGCTCAGCAGCTCAACTGTGTGTGGCTCGAGCTTATGGATGCACAATACAGTGGAACAAACATGTCTAATCCCCCCCCCCTTCCATCTCTCTCTCTCTCTCTCTCTCTCTCTCTTTCTCTGTCTCTCTCTCTGTCACAGTACTGGCACAAAGGATGCTTCAGCTGCGAGATCTGCAAAATGACTCTAAACATGAAGAATTACAAAGGCTTCGAAAAGAGACCATACTGCAATGCGTAAGTAGTCCCCAAACCACCATTGTGAGTGTGTGCAAGCGACATGCACACGGGTGTATGCGGGCGAAGTGCAATAGACATTGGGGTTTCGATCGGGAGTGGTAATCCCACACATACTAGAGACATTACCCAGACCCAAGCCTTTGATCAATTCAGAAGACATGGGTCCGGAGAGGGACCCAAGCTGCTCTTCTAGCGTGCTATGTGGGATTGTGTGTGTCGTGTTCCAGGCCAGCTGAGCCTGCTCTCTCCTCTCCTTCCTCTCCTCCCTCTCTTCCCTCTCTCTCTCCGCTCATGGTTCCCTGGAGAGAGGGGCTGTTTGCAGTGTGGGAAAGGCCGACCCCCCCTGCCCCCTCTGCCCCCGCCCCCACTGTAACTCTTCCTTCCACAGGGGGCCAACAAGGGAAATTCCTCAAGTTCCTCTCCAATGACACACACACACACACACACACACACACATCCATTTGCGCTTCCCCTCACTATCTCACTCACTTACTCACTCTCCTACGCCCACACAAGCCTACACTCCCAAAGCCGATGAGGAATCTGCAGATTCCCCCCACTCTCTGTTCTCCTGAGGCGACAATGATTTCTGCACACTGTGTGTGTGTGTGTGTGTGTGTGTGTGTGTGTGTGTGTGCGCGTCTGCGTGTGTGCGTATGCCGAAATAGAGAATTTGAAGGGAAGGCATGGCTTCTTGTTCTGACAAGACTTTTCTGCTCTTGGTTCTCTCCCTCCATCTCGGCCAGGTTTGCACAATTACAGTAAGCACTGACAGACAGCATTCTCCAAAAAGAGAAACATGTATTTCTAATCACTGTCTCTCAATACCTTACAACTTATCTGCTTGCCTGCATTCCATATCCAACTGGGAAACGTGAAGGAGACTGACTAGCCTAATGTCTCCTGTTGCTTTGTGTTTCCAGCCCCTCCTATCTAGGTCAAGGTGGCGCTGTCTGGAGCTGCTCTCGCCGGTGGAGCACCCCCGTCTACCATCCTGTTTCCTTCCTCCCCTTCCCTCCGTCCCGTCCCGTCTCTCCGCGCCCCTCCAGTAGGAAGCAGGCTCTCCCTAGTCTGTTTATTATGGCCCTTTCCGTTTGTTTATGTCCAGCTCGCTCAGCGTAAACATCATCAACGGAGGAGACTCTCTCCCGCTCAAGGGCAGCACCGCCAGACCGGTCCCTGTCTCCCAGTGATCCGCCCGCGGCCGTCAACTACTTTGTAATTAAAGTGGCGCTATGCGTGCACTTAGCGAAGGGTTCAGCCTGGTGTTTGTTTTCCTATATTGCCCACCCAGCTCTGCCCTGTGAATCCCAACTCCCTAATTGGAGGGCAGAGTGGGTCTTTTTTTAGGCGGCCACACAAGTCAGATTGGGAAATGCTTCGGCTTCCCGGGAGATTGCGGGAGCCAGTGGCAGTGATTGTCGTCCAAAGATTTTTCCTCCTTATAAAGCCGTTAGACATACGTTTCCTGTTTCGTTGTGCACAGCCCCACGTTTGGTCATGCGACGAGGGCTTTCAGCTATGCGCTCGATGAATAACCCTTTTTTTTCTCTCTCTCTCTCTCTCTC
>JAVQIZ010124563.1:0-27416 GCA_036023535.2 Galaxias brevipinnis | reverse complement strand
GGGTTGGACGCCCACAACCCCCCCCCCCCCCCCCACGGTCTCCCTGGGCTTCTGGTGCCTGTCCCTGCTACCCCGCTGCTGGTGATAACAAGGCCGCAGCAGTAGCATCAAAGCAGGCTGCCGTGCATCCTCCAGCCGGAGGGCCAGGATGAGAGGCCAGCCACTGTTGCCCCCTGCCGGGCCAGGGGGAGGGATACGAGACCGCATTGGGCCTAATTACACAGGCACAATGGCTTGGGGCTTATTTCTACAGCCTACTACTCTAGGCTAATCTAGGTTAGATTCAGGTCCACAAATTGTTGTACATTATCTGACTGTTTGTGGAGGAATAAGATCAAGACCTTTTGAGTTGCTTTCCCTGCAGATACTTAGGCTGTGATGCGTAAAGGGTGAGTTATTTTACAATTTTAAAACCTACATCTGTCTCAAAGTTCTTCAAATAATTCTTAAAATTTAGGCATTACAGCCGTAGCTGGAGAAAATATGTCCATGGTTTAAGTCTGTGAACAGGGAAGTAACTGGGCGTCCAAACTTCAGCAAGGGATAAGGTATTTCTGCATGCCTGTCTAGTCATGTCAAGTCTTAAGTGTCTGCTGCTAACGTTAGGCATATGCCTCAGGTTGATTTTCCCAATGCCTGACTCGCACCTTTCCGATGCAGGCTTACGCAATGCCTGTTCTGCAACTTGCAACAAAATGTAGTGAAACCGGTTTGCTTTTCACAAAAACACGTTTCAGATTATTCAGCCAGCGCTATCGTGTACCACGTACCGAGGCATACATGTATCATGAAGGTGAGCAACGATGAGATGCACAGTTCTCCCTGTCTGTCTGGTCAGTAATTTTTTGTTGGTACATCCTCCATATGACCTGACACATTGTCTCCATGCCCAGCAGTCTGTCAGTGAAGTGGGCTTCCTGGTTCCGGCCATGGCCTGGGGCTGACGTCGGGTATAGCATCCCCCCTCTTTGATGTCCGCAGCAGGAGACATTTAGACATTAGACATTTAGACATTTTTCGGACATCTGCTGTTCGTTGACACTTTGGAGTTGCTACTCTGGTGTTCCAAAGCAAGGCCCTGTTGCAAATTGTGTGGTACAACAAAGAATGGCATAATAGTGAAAAGTGGGAAATAGAATAGCACTGAAAGGATTAGAACACATGCCCATGGCATCCCAGGGCAGGTCTCTAAGTGCACTCAGCTGGGGGGCACGACAGTGTTTTATAGTCAGACCATTTAAGTAGGCAGCATTGTGCCAAGGACACAAGGGTCAACAGTCGGCGGATGTCCAGGCCCGCAGAATTGAAGCGTCTGACCCGTAGACGATGTGCCGCTTGGGCCAGACGGAGGCAGATTGACCGCTCTGCTAGCTGGGTCAGTGGGAGCCGGGCCAGCTGACAAAGGCAGCCTTGTCTTCATGTTGAAAAGAGCAAAGCTGTTGGTTCCATGCAGAGCATTCTAGTAATGGCCAGAGCCCTTATCTGTGCTGTGGCTCGAGGACAGGCATGGTGCTGTCCTGGCCTCTCCAGCGCTGGTGGCCTGCCACTGGGACGTGTGAACTGTCCTACAGGAATATGGGACATTTTCGGGGGGAAGGTTTCTCGGCACTGCAAGCCGGGATTGGGCCTGTGGCTGCTCTGGTTGTGACTCGTCCGCCACACCTTCATCTGAGGACTTTGTCGAGACGCATCCTGCTGCCGTCAGTCCAAGAATATGGTGCAAAGATTAGCCTTATCTTCAAAGCATCAGTTGATTCGTGAATTTTATATAAGAGGAAAGCTCAGTCACCTGTGTCTGTTAGCACAGTAACCTATGCCTGTTAGCTCAGTCACCTATGCCTGTTAGCTCAGTCATCTATGCCTGTTCGCTCAGTCACCTATGCCTGTTAGCTCAGTCATCTATGCCTGTTAGCTCAGTCACCTATGCCTGTTAGCACTGTCACCTATGCCTGTTCACTCAGTCACCTATGCCTGTTCACTCAGTCACCTATGCCTGTTAGCACAGTCACCTATGGCTGTTTCTTGTTTCATGGCCACTTTCTTCAGGCTGTGTTTGAAAGGATTGTTTCGAACACTTGTATTGATTTCAAAAGTAGTTTCAACGCCTGAAACTAAAATTAGCATAACATAATGAGTACTGGAAGAAACCAAGGGGAGTGTGATTGCTGTTACCACGACCGTGAGAACTGTGTCTGGTCTCCAAGAAAGCTGCAGCATTCCTCGGGGGAAAGCCATGGATGTCCCTTTGCATTCTACAAAAAAAGCCAGTGGAGGAAGCAAGCAGTTTCAATGGACATAATGTTACTATGACTTTGTATGTAGCTCTTAGAGTAGCATTAGGATATGGTCTTTCCTTTTCTCTGTACCATGTTCCTGAGGACCACGCCCCAACATTAATCACGGTCTGGGTCTTTAGACAGGAAGCCTGCGCTGAAATAACAGCTTTTTTTATATGGTGGCAGGAAGTGACCTCATGCTGGGGTACATGGTATGATTAATGGGGCCAAGACTGTCCCTGAGCCATGACCACCGGCATCCAATGCTTCTCCATGGAAACGCTGGACATTGGGAAAGGAAGTATAGGGGGAGGAGGGATATGACCTAATCCAGGGTACTTGCCTACGTAAATACTGTCACAGGTCAGGTTTGACTACTTATAACAGTTCTAAATTGTTTCCAAAAAATGCTGAACTTATACGTTTTCTAACTTTTCATCAGACTGTTTTAGATGGCACCGCAAGTTTACATTCCAGGGTTGAAGAAAACTATCTTCAGCCCCACAGTCATTGGTCACTGCAGATTCATGTCACCTTTTCGGTTGCGGGGAATGGGGTTTTCTAGAATGAATGAAACATTCTAGTAAATATACTTTTCTCCAGATTCCTGGCCCCAAGCAGTCAATAACCTTAGAGTGCCTAAAAATATATTTATGAAGCTACTCATAGCTACTCTGCCGTTTTGATGCAGTCACACAATAAAACGTCACGGAAACTCCTACACTTGTGAAAGTGAGATAGACATTGAGACCTGCTAGTTCCGCTTTCTTGTGCAAGCTATTTATACGAATTTCAGTTGCCTGACTGTAGACCAACCATTGTGATGATACATTTGTATGCCTCCACATACTCTGCATAAAGTGCAAGCACAATTGCATTTACGCAATTCCTCTTGGATTGTGATAAAATGTTTGATTACCCAGTATGTGTATTTCCCCCCTGTAGGTGTGTGTGGATCCAAGCTCTGATGGTAGTAACTAGTGGGTTTCTCTTGTGAGAGGATCCTACCTCCCACTCAGCATGACGGAGGTCCAGGTAAAGACAATAGCCCCGTTTCTCTGTGCCATAAGCCCCATACACTTCTGATGAATAGCTTGCTGCCTGGGAGTATTTTCCCTCCCTTGCATATTACTATTGAGGATGAGTCTGTCCTCTCCCTTGCAGACACCATGGCCGCAGGGCACAGAGTGCGTGGCCAAGTACAGCTTCAAAGGCAACACAGCGCAGGACCTGCCATTCAGCAAAGGAGACGTGTTGACCATCATCGTGGTCACAAAGGTACATCGTTTCTCACCAGAAGTTACAGGCAATTACATTTAAACCCTCAATTTATAGTTGCGAACATAACCAGGACATTTAGACGCTTCTATTTAAACAGGTCATGTTTTCCTCAAGTGTAAGTTTAGTTGTTTCGGTCAGTAGTGTGGTATTTGCTTAGGTTGTGGATTTCTGATATTTTCTGTTGCAGGACCCAAACTGGTACAAAGCTAAAAACACATCAGGCCAAGAGGGAACCATTCCAGCCAACTATGTGCAAAAAAGGGAAGGGGTTAAGTCTGGAGGCAAGCTGAGTTTAATGCCGTGAGTACATGGATTCTTTCATATCGCACACACTGTACTTATTGTGCTGAATACACTTGTTAAGAAGTGAGCAGGAAAAACAATGTGTTAGTCACAATTGTGTGATTTCCTTCAAAAGAAAACACAGTGTAAGTGTGAGTCCAATACAGAGTGAGTCCAGTACTTAACTCCTGGAGTTGCTATCCCTACGTGTTCTTTATCTCAGGCTTAGCGCAAAAATAGTTTGACTTTGTCCTCCTTTTGTGGTTGCAGTAAGCAGAGGCTTATTTGTTGTGGCTGTGTGGAGCCACATTTATGCGAATCTCAACCACAATGGTGCCGGGTTGTCCAGGCTGAGGCCTGTAATTGCAGTAGGCAATGGTGTCTGTTTCTGCTGCTGCTGCTGCTGCTGCTGCTGCTGTGTGTGCACTCTGCAAGGCTTCCTGTTTGACTCTCGGCCTCAAGAAGAAAAGGATCTCGAAATCTGTACCATTTGGTCGCTTGTTGTTGTTCTCGAAAGTCTTGGGTTTAACGGGCATCCTCTTGCGTGTCACCGACTCTAAATGTGGCATGTTTGAATATTTAGAACACCCTATCGATGTTTTTTTCTTTTGTTGTGGGGCTAGCCTTGGTCATAGAGTACGCTAGGGTGTTCTGGGGGTAATGTGTTCATGCAGCGCTGTCCCCTTCCATTGCCCCCTCTCCCAGGTGGTTTCATGGCAAGATCACCAGAGAGCAAGCCGAGATGTTGCTGAACCCTCCAGAGACGGGCCTGTACCTGGTGCGGGAGAGCACCAACTACCCCGGCGACTACACCCTGTGTGTCAGCTGTGACGGCAAAGTAGAGCACTACCGCATCATCTACAAGAATGGCAAGCTCACCATCGACGAGGAGGAGTACTTTGATAACCTCATGCAGCTGGTAGAGGTATGGGCAAGACGTTGTCAGGAGAACTCACAAATGTGTCAGTGAGCCATTGCCATATCAAGCAGCAATACACAGTATCCGTGTTGCTGTTGTCCAGTTCTCAAAGTCCGCTCTGTTACCTCACAGGCTGCAAACGGTTCCTGGAACAAAAAATGAACCGGAAGTGACAAAGAGGAAGAGTTAGCAGTAGGCCATGATTCCATTTGATGGAACGTCAAGACAGTGGTTGCACTTTCAAAACGGCTTATACTCTTTTTGGAGCTCATGCTTTTTATTGCTACTAAGTAAAATTAAAATTTGATTAAAGTGCTTAAATGTTACAGCATGTTTTTGCCCACCAGTGAAAAGCTACCATCTTGTATTGGCTTTTTTAGGATGTTTTGGAACAAGGCTGCCCTCTGCTGGTTTTTAATAGCACTGAGTGTAGTTATATAGAGTTTGCAATGATACATTTCCCTATCACCAAAGAACATTGCTCAACATTGATTTGACCTCATTCTTTAAATTCCTGTCCTTCCCCTTGTCTTCAGCACTACACCAAAGATGCAGATGGCCTATGTACAAAACTGATCAAGCCAAAGCTGGAAGAGGGTACCGTGGCAGCACAGGATGAGTTCTCCAGAGGTAAGGCTTCACAACATCTCCCGTTCTAGAGACAATTTAAATGAAAAGGACACACTTTCCCATGGCAAGCTTTCTTAAAGTTGCATGTTAAAATGTAACCTGTTGTATGTTCTTCTCAGGAGGCTGGTCAATGAACAGGAAGGAACTCAAGCTAATCGAGTCCATAGGGAAAGGAGAGTTTGGAGGTAAAGTGCATTGCATGCATCTGTTTGTGGATGTTCCCATCATGCAGAGAAAAGCTGATGATGTATGTTCTTTGGTAGATGTCATGGTGGGAAACTATCGAGGGACCAAAGTGGCTGTGAAATGCATCAAACACGACGCCACAGCCCAAGCATTTATTGCCGAGGCCTCAGTCATGACGTGAGGGCCCTTTTCTTTTGTACGGTATATTGCTGTAAAAGTGCAAATAAATAACTGATTATGTGGGCTGCTGCTTTTGCAGGCAACTACGACACAATAACCTTGTACAACTTCTGGGAGTGATTGTGGAGGAGAAGGGAAGTCTGTTCATAGTTACAGAATACATGGCCAAAGTAAGTGGCCACCTTGCCTTGTTCACGACAGTTGATGTAAACATTTTACTGACAGAATCACAGATATCTTCCAATGGGTTTATTCTCAGGGCAGTTTAGTGGACTACTTGCGCTCCAGAGGTCGGACAGTGCTTGGTGGAAACTCCCTCCTTAAGTTCTCATTGTAAGTTTGCCTGTTTCTTTATTTGTTCATGTTTTTTATATATAATGGCTGTGACAATGCTCAGCCGCACAGCAGACACAATTGCAATCGTCCTACCATGTGCACATACAATGTATTCATTTATAATGTATATTCAGTATAAAGTAAAATCCCTAAGCATATGGACAGAAACTCAATTTTGTTGTCATTGTTTACTTCAATATGTACTTTGCATTTCACAATTTAATCAAGTTATTGAATCCCACTAAGTTTTAAAGGGCATTTATTTGCCCACGTAATAAGAAGGTCTTCGGATACATTTTTATAAATCGAATAAAATGTGGCTTTGCCAGTTAGCCGGCAAAAATCCAGAAAGGAATGATACTAACCTTTCATACTGACCTTGTTCTCTCACCCTCGCACATTTAGAGACGTCTGCGAGGCCATGGAGTACCTGGAGACCAATAACTTTGTCCACAGAGACCTGGCTGCCCGGAACGTGCTGGTGTCAGACGACAATATCGCCAAGGTCAGTGACTTTGGACTGACCAAGGAGGCGTCATCGACACAGGACACAGCAAAGCTGCCTGTGAAATGGACTGCACCGGAGGCTCTCAGGGAAAAGGTGCCCAAATTATTATGAAAATACATAAAATATATTAGTACAGTTCCAATAAAATTTTATTGATCTCTGATCTCCACCGAATTTTCAGGGGCAACTGAAATTTGTCATATTAGGGCGCCTAGGATATACGAAATTGAAAGCGCCTCTTAAACTTGGGCTAGTTTAAATTAAATTGTAGTTTAGTGTTTTAAACTGTCCTTTGTCTCTTGCTGTGTAGAAATTCTCTACCAAATCCGATGTGTGGAGCTACGGTATTCTGCTGTGGGAGATTTACTCCTTTGGACGTGTGCCTTACCCTAGAATTGTAAGCATAGTTCTTCCCCGGGACAGAGTTTTAATTAATTTACAGACGGACGTGTTTTCTACACTATTTTTATTGTGACATGGCTCCAAACTTCTGAAGTTGTAAAATTATTGTTTTTTACCCCCTTTTACTCCCAGGCACTAAAGGATGTGGTGCCCCGTGTGGAGAAGGGATACAAAATGGAGGCTCCGGATGGCTGTCCTGATGTGGTTTATGAGATCATGAAGCTGTGCTGGACTTTGGACCCTGTGGTTCGACCTTCCTTCCAAGTGCTGCGGGAGAAAATGGAGCATATTCTAGCCAAGGAACTCTACCTATGAACAGGGTTTCAGATGAACCTTTTTTTCTATTAAATGGACTCATGATAGCCTGAGATCTGAACCCAGATTTCAAGGACTGCAGCCTCTATATGTGTTTAGAGGAGAGAGAAAAATGTAAACAGTTTGTGTTTACTGATTTAGTGATTGACATTGCTTTATTATTATTTTTCGTCATTATAAATAATGTGAACTAGGACACAATAAAACCCAAATTTAAGAGAAGGTTGGTAAGACTGTGCCAATGCCAACATGTCATGACTTGTGGTACAAGTAGGCATATGGTTTTATTCCATAGGCCTATTTATCATGGTAATAGTATGAGAAGGAGAAATAGATAAGTGCCTCTCAAACAGAGCACAGTGCTACTTGGTCATCTTGTTATATTATTTTTAAACTTTCATATAATTTACATCTTCACTCAAGGACAACTTTCTCTCACACAATGCATCAAGCTGGAAAATGTGACAAATTGATCAGAGTCAATTTGTTGATTACACCATTGCAAACGAAAAAGAACAATAGGGATCTTTTTTGTTTGCAACCTACACTGTAAAAGTGTATTTATACTATTATAAGGCCTTGTCTGTAATCAATGAAGCGTCTGTTTTTGTTGATTATTTTATTTCTATATGCTGCCAAAATAAAATAATTTTAAATCAGTCTTTTCGCAGATTTCAATACTTTCAATACAGATTTCAATACTTTTTGTAATTTATTAATACGGTTTTTGTCGTTCAAATTTGTTTGGTTTATTTGAAACAATTATTTAGTGAAGAATGCAAATGAGAACTGTTCTGCTAGCACTGTGGTGCAACGGTGAACTACACACTGAAAATAAAGAGACGTCGTACGTAGTACGAAAACATATTTAGCAATCCAACAGCAGCTAGGTCTTATTAGTGAAGCCGGGATGGACAATAAAGCCGATGAATTTTATCGGAAGCTACCGAAAGTGGTAAGATAGAAGAATGTGTTCAGAAATCTAACGTTTTTTGAAGGCGTCATCGTAATATCTACTTACCTGGTAAAAGTCCGCAAAACGCGCTGCTGTTCTGCAGTGCTAACATTAGAAATTATATTCGCAGGAACTTCATGCTCATCTCAATGGTTCTGTCAGCTCTGAAACAATTGAGAAACTCATCACCCGCAAACCACATCTCAACATTGAACACTGCATGACGGCGATTCGTAGTGGCCAGCAGAGGACATTAGATGAGTGCGTATACAGCTATTTTTGTTTATGCTATATCAAACAATATCTATTAGTTATTGTTTATTAAGTAATTTTAATCCCATGTTGATTTCCTTCAACAAGCGGACGAGGAATCAACGTTTACTGGGGCAGTTAATCAAAACCGTTTATTGTACCTAAATTCATGATTAGATTTTGACCCACGCAAACCTGTATCTTTACTATTTTTGTTTGTTTGAACAGTTTATCAGTGTGTCATGGGCAGCAATCCACTGTCCACTGAGCTTTTTTTTAACGGCATTTCCCACTTTATTGCAGGTGCTTTCAGGTGTTCAGCGTCATCCATCAGTTGGTGGATACAGAAGAAGACCTCCTAATGGTAAAAGTTTTTACACTACTCTCAGTTCTGGCCTCACTTTCCCAGTAACAAACACTATCTAAAATACTTATGGTTTTCAAGGTTGCCAGTGATGTAATTAAAGAGTTTGCAGCTGATGGCGTTAAGTATTTAGAACTTAGAAGTACACCAAGAGAGGAGAAAAACTCAGGTAACTAAAAAAGTTACAGATAACCATTACATCTTTTTTGCATGTTGATTTTTTTTCTCTTTTTTTCCAGGGTTGACAAAAAGGAGATATGTTGAAACAATCATCGAAGCCATAAGGCAATGCAAACATGAGGAAGTGGACATTGATGTCAGGTAGGTAGTAGTGCCAACAACACAATAGTTGCTGTTGTGTTTGTACTGTTTATATCAAACTAGTAAAACTTTACTTTGTAATTGGAGGAAGATAACCTAAATATTACTAAACCTAAGTGCCAGTGTTCACATGTGCCTATATTCTAGATTCTTGGTAGCTGTTGACCGTAGGAACGGGATTGAAGTCGCCATGAAAACTGTGAAACTGGCTGAGGAGTTCATGCTGTCCTCTGATGGTATTGTGGTCGGACTGGACTTAAGTGGGGACCCACGGGTTAGTTAACGACTAGGTGTATTAACCATTAGTTAGTTAACCATTCAGTAGGTGTGCTGATTAGTACAACCTCATACAGCAGACTTAACATGGCTTTTTATTTATGTAAAGATAGGCCATGGAAAAGATCTTCTTCCTGCCCTACAGCTGGCCAAGAATAGCGGATTGAAACTAGCACTACACCTATCTGAGGTAGAATGCAATCCAAACTGCCATGTCATACATTTTCATAGAATTCCTCACTCGGAACACATTTTGTTGACTATTCCTCATATAACAAATGTAAATGTTTTAGGTCTCAACTCAGTTGGAGGAATCAGAACTGCTTTTGAATCTTCCACCTGATAGAATTGGCCATGGCACCTTCTTACACCCTGAAGTAGGCGGATCACAGAACCTTGTTGATGAAGTGGTTATTAACAAAATACCTCTTGGTAAGAAGTATCCTATTGGGAATTTGCCAAAGAAAGTGAGATATGGTTGAGCATTAAAATCAATCAAGAGGTCGCAACACTAGGACTGATCCAGCAATTATACTAATCTGTCATTTTCTTGTTTATTTAACCAGGAAAGATCCCATTGAGATTAAAAATCTTTTGCAATAAAACATTGTCTCTTGCAGAATTATGCTTGACCTCGAATGTCAAAGGTCAAACTGTGCCATCCTATTCCAAACACCATTTTCAATACTGGTACCAGTTGGGACATCCATGTGTGATCTGTGTAAGCATCCTGACCAAGTCTGTTTCCATTTTAGTATTTACCTAAGTTATACATGAATAATTGGATATTGTTTGATGTAGCCTTCATGTTTCATTCTTTACAGACCGATGATAAGGGAGTGTTCTGTACAGAGCTGTCTCAGGAGTATCAGCTGGCTGCCTCTACATTTGGTCTAACTCGGGAAGCTGTGTGGAGCCATTCTGAGCAGGCAATAGACTGCACCTTTGCCCCCGAGCCTATCAAGCAGCAGCTGAAGCAGACATGGAAAAAGATGCAGCTACAAGCCTTCCAGTGAAAGATCCAACCAGTTTCTCTCTTTTAAGCTCGAGGTTTTTTTTTAGAAGCGTTTCCTTTTCACCTACAACCTTTACAAAGAAGGGAACTGAAGATGTGTAAATTATTTTATAAAGAAAAACAATAGGATTTGTACTCAAACGGTCTGTAGATCAGAGCTATACAAATGTAGAATACATGTACATTATTAAACATAAAAAAAGTTAAGTAGCCCACAGCTGTTCTGAAGCTTCTTATTATTATTGAAACAACTGTCCATTTACTCCTTTGAGGATACTAATGTTTTACCAAACACACATATGGATGGTGCACCATCAGTTCTATTATTGCAGCCCAGCCCAATATTACAGCCTCTTGCCAAATTTGCCTTTCTTGTCTTTACTCCTCCTCTTCAGTTTTCCGTGCGGTGGCTCTTCCTGGTTTCCTTTGAGTGCTGCGGCGAGGTGTCCTCCATCCCGTTTCCTCTTCTTGTCACTGCAAAAATCCAACATAGCATCCCATTGTAGACATTCTACAACGACCATCAAATGGTCACATCTGGATTCTGGACGAATATTCTCTAACCTTTTAATGCTGATGATGGCTGCGTTTCCAGCTTTCTTCAGTACCTGTTCCCATTCATCATCATCGCCACGAATTTGATATCTGGGGAATAAGAGAAATGGGGCTTAGAAAAGACTTCAGCAAAAACGTTTGGCATTTAGCCAGCTCTTCGTCCATACTCACTGTACTAGGTCCATGTCCTTAACCTTCTCCATATCTTGCTTGTGCTTTTCTTCAAACTCTTTGGCTGCTTCATTCTGAAGAAGAAAGACTAATTGAACATGACTTCTCACCACTTTCACCTATTTCTTGTATTTTAATCGGTGCGTACATACCAGGTCCTCGTTGAGGGTTCGGACAGTCGGCTCCATGCTGATGTCTTTCGACTCGATCATTTCTACTTCAATAGCTTTTTCTTGAATTCGGTTGAAAAACTAAAAGGAAAAAGAAAGTGTGAAACTACAAACTGTTCACAAATCCCTCCCCATTCTACTGTGCCACATCTACTTTAAACAGAATATTTAGGTGCTTGCATTTCCACAGAGGTGGGGGACTGGGCCCAGCTTTACATCCCTGTGTCTGCTCACCTGCATGAATTTACGAACTAGACGGTTGAAGAGGCCCATGAGCTGTGAGCTGGGCAGGTCTATCTCCTTTTCCAATTGGTCCACAGACTTGTGCTGCAGTCCAATGCCCAACAACAGTGCCTGGAGGGGGAGGATGACAGTTCCATAATATCAGCAGCTAAGAATTTATGATGACCAGCCTACACTGGAGTCTAGTTATTCCCCCAACGTTTATGTTAGTCAGTGTGGTGGCCCAATACAGACACATGTGAGGCTAACCACAGACAAACCAGTCTCAGTTAATGTGTCGCCATGTACTTTGTGTTTTATGTAAACGGGCATGCAAGTATGGTGACAACTCAGACGGTTCAACTTTAGTTCTGGTGCTTATAGACTACTCACACACTGTGCTGTGGAGAGGGAGAGGTCGCCCATCAGTTTGAGGAAGTACATGCGTGCCATGGCTGGGACCAAGTCCATGATGAGGTGGTAGTCCACCATGTTCCTGGAATACATCTCCAGGCGCTTCAGGTCGTAGGGGCTAAACTGGGCAGCCAGCTCTGGACTGCTGAGGGCTGTGGGGAAGGGGAGAAAATGGTTTAGGAGTCTTGCCGGTGTATAGAGGGTGGGCTGTTCATCGAGCTAGCGGGCGAGTCTTACTGGTGGAGGCGTCCTGTGTGGCGCTCTTGTTCTGCAGGATGTTGAGGGCCAGGGTGGGGTTGAAGCTGCTGAACTGGTAGGACAACAGAGACAGGAAGCGACGCCGGAAGTCTGACGGAGAGAGACATGAAGCTCAGTTACCACGTTAGCAACAGCTACCTATAGTAGAGCAGGAAAGTGCTCTGAGAGGGGGTTCAGGCCTCACCTTTCCAGAAGGCCGACAGCCACTGGCCCTGCTCTGCGGCTTCCTCTGTGTTCAGGTCCTTCAGCATCACGCAAGAGTGCTCCCCTGTAAGGTCATTCTAAACAGGAATCACCCCACGGGTATGTTAACACGGTTTGATCATCAACAGACAATGGCGTTGTGATAAGAATTTGCCACAGTCTACTCACAGGAGTTTGTCTTAAGTAGACGGGGATGAAACCAGCTTTCTTCCAGAACCTGCAATGGGTAACCAGGACAACGGTCATATCACTTATACATTCATTGTAGTCATCAGAATAGATCTCTGCCCAATGCTCGTAGCTCACTTGAGTAGCTGGGGAGTAAGGCCATAGGAGACTCCCAGGTAGTCCAGCTTCTCTGCCCTCCTCTCACTCAGCTTCAACAGCAGAGGGGGGAGGTCCTTCCTGGGGGACAGCACCTCCTCCAGCAGACTTACTGCCTAGAGAACCAACATGGTTCACCATAGAAAGGAAGATTTCAGTTCAAATTTATTGTATTTTTGGGGGTGTTTCACCAAACGAACTTTAGTGCCGTCTATGTAGAATATATCGACACGCTTGAGGGGCTCAGTTTACCTCACTACTGACAGATGTGATCTCATTGTTGGCTGTGGTTGTGCTCTCGTCCATGGTGGGGAACTTGCCCTCATAGTACAACTGCAGCTGCTGCAGAGCTCTGGAACCATAGCCCATCTGCATTTGAGGAGAAGCCACAGCCACAATAACAATAATTCATTCACCAACCTCTGTAGTGTAAACAAACCCACGCACGAGCCTCCAATGGCCCTTCTGCTGTGAGAATGTGTGAAACTACCTACAGGGATCAACTATCCTCTGCTTATTCACGACCGCACAAAGTGAGGCGAGCCTTACCCCCTGATAGTCTGGGTTGACTGCGATGCGAATCACTCTGCCACCCGAGAGACTGCCAAACTCTGGGTCTTGGAACTTAGGGCAGAAAACAGGGATTACACTGAGTAAAGGATGAGAAAATGAATGTAAAAAACATAAAAGAGGGTGTGACTAGCTTTCAAAATAAAAGTCTGCGCCTGCATTAGCACCTGTTCAGAAATAGTCCAGGGGATGAGGTCTCCAGAGGCCTTCTTCCCTCGGGACAGGCTGTTGAGCATGGACTGATGGGAGATCTCTCCCTCCAGACACACCTGACGGGTGAAAAACGGAGTGGAAGTGAACACAGGAAAAGAGAAACCATCCACACACACACACACACAGTTCCGCCTGACCGTTGGGCTGTAGCGGAGGGAGAGGAGCTGTGTTCGGTGTGGTTACCTGCACCACAGCCAGGACCTCCGGCAGGGAGTTTTGGGTGGGGGGGACAGGGGGCAGCAGACAGAAGAGGTGATGGGCCGGCGCGTCGGACAACAACTGGAGGTCATTGGGCGAGTTCTGGAAACAGACGGAGAAAATCAACGTCCTCAGAGAAGTCTGCTACTGGGCAACACGGCGCCAGTGAGAGGGCTTCCAATCGCCCTCGTTTCAACCTCCAGCCCACGTCTCTTACCTTGTAGTGGGACGCCACATAAAGAGCCATCAACCTCTGGAGGAAGGCCTCGGAAGCCTTGTGGTAACAGAAGAGCGTGTCTCTGTTCACATAGTACCTGGACAGCAGGGGCTCAGGAAGAGGAACGGACACCATGGGAACTCATCCACCCTGACACCTGACACTTGACTCCCACCCATGAGGCACCAGTGAAGGATACAGGTCGCAGTTCTGCGGCAGCGGGCAGCCGGAGATGACCCTGGGGATGTTCATGCAGTCCAGGCAGAGCAGCTCGTTCAGCCACTTCTCCACGTGGTCCCCGGGGGCGTAGCGGATGGACTCGTGAAGCGTCACCTCGTGCAGGGAGCGGACTGCAGGGCCCGGGTCAGAACACAACGTCAAAACACGTAGCCGTTCACAATGGTCAATGGAGACACGACACGTGTGTTTGTAAATGGGGAAGACTTTTAGTCTGGGGTGGGCTACCTGCTGCCAGTCGAGCGTTGGCGGTGTTCCGGTTCTCCGCCGACAGGCTTTGCTGGCTCTCTGCGCTCTGCTGCCTCAGCTGCTGGATCAGCTTCAGGGACAGCGAGCGCCCGGTGCCCTCGTACCTAACAGGAGAGACCAAAGTTTGCGGTCAGATACACCGTATGCCGTCCCCGTCATCCCCACCATGGTCACCTCTGTGCGCACAAGCCCCACTGACCCGTTGATGGTGGAGGCCATGAACACCAGATATGGCCCGAGCAGCTTCTTGACCAGCGGCAGGGGGATGGCGGCAGCCTCGTCAATGACCAGCAGCTCGGCCTGGCCCAGCTTGACAGCGTCAGCAGGGTGGATGTACTGTTGGGCCGAAAGGGCATAAAGGTCACTTTACTGGCTTTACGGTGCTAGTGGCCTCTGGCTGTGGGATGTGGACGCGGCGTGCCCTGCTGTACCTGAATAGTCTGCCGGTGCTCCTTGAAGACGTTGACGCGGACGACCGCTTTGTTGAACTCTGGGTTCAGAGACTGGATGATTTCGTAGTCGAGATGTTCCTGGTGATGGGGGACGGGATTAAGAGTTAAGCCAGCTAGTACGGAGAGACAGGGGTCAGATTGGTGTGCCTTCACACACATTCCATACCTGATACTGTAAGGCATCAAACCCCTTGAAGATGAACTCAAACAGAGTGTGCAGGTTGTCTGGGGTGGGGGACGTAATGAAGATGTTAGAGTAGCTGTGGACAAGAACAGAGGATCATCAGCCAATTGAGACTGGGAAACGTCAAACAAAACAATGTGAGAAAAATAATACGGTTTAGACAAAAAGAAGGAAGATACGGGATATTGCTACAATTATTGTTACTACTGTAGGCTGACTGTACCCAAAGGCTACAGCTCCTGCGACTGCCAATCCTAGTGCTGCAGATTTGCCCCGCCCACGGGCAGCAGTCAAGGCCACAGTGCTTCTCAGAGTCTTCTCCGAGATGGCTTCAATGAACTTTAGGAATGCCTTGGCCTAGGACAAACACAAAACACAATGAACTAAACTGATATAGAGACCTAGTACCAGTAATAGGTCTAGCTGTACAAATAAAGTTTGACGATAGAAAAGAATAAAATCATTATAAAAACTACTTAAAAACAGCCAAGATCCATTTTTACAGTCAGATGTGCATGGCCTTGAAAATGTCAATCTATGTCCTGACCTGGTCCATAGTCTTACAACTCTCCACCAGCACCCCCACAGGCTGGGTGTCATGCAGGGATTCCTTTAGCTCCTTCAGCTCCACTTCCCTGGGGGACGGGCCATCCTCCTGGAAGAGGAAGCAGATTGTCACGGCATCAGGCAGGTTAAAAGCCAACTAACACATGCATACGGTCCTTTGCTGTTACTTCAATTTCCTGTAGGCATACCTGTGTCTTTGGAGGAACAGGCCTGATGTTTGCAATGTAGCTGGAGATGGGCAGGACATTGAGTTGGTCATCAATGGCCACACATGTCTTGCAGGATGAAAGGGACAGGATGAACCTGGAAATCACTGAAGCTTAATACCATGCTATTACACTTAAGTTCTATCTTATACAAGTCTAAAAAATAGGGCAGCACAGTATGGGCCAAACGTCCGATTTCCCTATGTTGGCAAAGTATTGCTTGTGTAGTGTGTTATAATATAAGTCGCGAAAACAAAGTGTGTTGTGTTGTCTGCTTTTATTGCCATAAACTTGGCAATAAAAAAGTTGGACACAGTACACAAGAAAGTAGGAAACACTGCTTCACAATCAAAGTACAGCTAGTGAATTCTAGCTACATATGCACAGAATAAATAGCATCTTTCATAAGGCTGTGATGAATTATGGAATAAAGGAAGTCAGAATTGTAACTAAGGATAGGGTTTCAAATCAAAACATTGTCATTGATGTTACTGAATTAGAAAGGAATACACACCTTTCATTGAACCTTCCCACCACATCTTGGTGAGCCTCTGTTCTGTATCGTGAATGGACATCCTGGAGGGGGACAATCATATGGGCCACAATTAAAAAGGTCCTACCACAGAAGACACCTGGGACGAGGGACGGGGGTGTCAGTGTTATACCATAGTCATTGTGTAGAGTTGTTTCAGGGATTTCATTGTCCTCAACAATATCACCACAATACCGCCTCCTTCCACTGTCTCAACAGTTCTGGCCAGGAGGTTGGGAGTGAGAGCCTCAAAATCCTGCACAGCACCCAGAATGTGACAAGACAAGAAAGATCAGAAGAACAATACCAATAAGATAGTACCTTATAAAGATAAGCTGCACATTAGCCTGTTCTCACCTGTAAGATGCACATGCCAAAAGTGTTTCCCAGGATCTTGTGTGTCTCGTTGTAGTAACAGTAGCGGATGTTGGTGGAGGCAACAAACAACTCAAAAGGGTCGTCCTGGTTCAGGTTCAGAGTTCCCGACTTGATTTTCTTCTGCAAATTCCTCATTCGCTTTTTTCGGTTGCTGTTCACAAGATCATAATTTACAAAAGATAATTAAGCAAACCCATTTTTCCAAAGGGTTCATCTGGGTGAGCATTTCACTAACACTTGTGTTTTAAGACCCATCTATGTAGATCACATTCTAAAAAGACAGCAGTATGCATATATTAGCATCAGGATGTTATTAATGCTGAAAACTGAACATGTGAATTATACGTTTCATGCCTAGTCATGGGTCCGAAAGTATCTGTATTTGTAAAGTCAGAGTGTTGTAAACAATTTACCAACATTGCCCTTTCACCAGTAATGAGTGAGTCATACATGGAAACCCTGCTTAATATAACAAATACTTTTAGCATGGCCCATACAAATCCAAATGGAGTTGTACATTACCTGCTGAACCCAAGTTCTTTCTTGTAGCACCAAAGGACAGAGGGTCTGGCTTTGACTGAGGCTTTGGACAGCATGTGGTGTAGAATGACAACCTGAATACATTTTGGCACATGTATCACATAAGAGCCCAAGAAGGATTTAATCATTGTGGACACAAATCTATTCGGTACAGGGTACATTATTAAGGTTGCTGAATGAATGTTATCAGACATTGGGGTCACTGTTTACATGCATACCTAGGATAAAATATTCCAAATAATTCACCTGATCCCTTCCATGATCGCCAACAACGACGAACATAGTTCGGTGTTGCAGAGCCACGCCATTCTCTATCTGAACACGAATGCGATTATCCACCTTCTTGCGAAATGTGGCCATATCAGCTTAATTCTAGAGCTGTGGAAAAATAACCATGCAAATAATTCAGCTACCGTCAGCTAGCTACCCTACAATGAACAACATGGTATTACAAATAAAGCCTGGACACTTTGAACTTGGACAGTGGACACTACGAACAAGATGTTCTTCACCGGACAGCATGATAATTCCTAGTAACATCAGTGATAACAGAGCGTAGTCCATAACAGACGAAGCAGGTTAGCTACCTTGTTGGATCATGCACGGACTAGCTACTTAGTAGTACTACTGTATCATTTTAGAAACATTATTTTAGGACTACAACTGTCAGTTTAAGGACCCCAAAATTAAATGCGTAGAGTCCTTCTTACCTCAAATTGTAGGTACAAATATAGTTATTTTATCTTTATAAAATTAAATAACCGGTGTGCGGCATGAGCTGAACCAGGTATTAAGCTGTTGATAAACTCACGTGGGGACGATAGCTACTAAAGGACCTTCTGTGACGTCAACACTATGCGACCAAAAACTAAGCTGTCACATATCGCCTGAAAAACCAATCACAGTAAAAATCAAGTAGATAACCTATTGTTCATCAAGTCTATATTGTATAACGTGTATCACTAACAATATCAGTCATGTTCTTAGTTTCAAATAGGAATACAAACAAATTTAGGATAATGCAATTCACTTTATTTGAAATTCTTGAAGCAACATCAATTTACAAACTGAGAAAATGGGAGCATTTAATAACAAAAACGCAATATAAAGGTTAGAGCTGAGAAAGAAATTCACTCCCAGGGATTTGGCCAAGAGTGGCATGTGTTTGTTTTATTTTGTACAAAAAATAAATTAATTAAATCTTTCAAGTTTACAGGAATATTTCAAACACAAGCTTAAAACTACGAAACAGGATTTACTGTTTGGCTTGTGTTGAGAGACTCATAAACATGAACATTTTCAAATCACCTCAAAACAGACATACTTGATTAAAGCGCTGGGAATTTTATCAATGATGAGAAACAAAAAGACAGTGAGCTGGGGGAAATGCATTCTTGATTTGTGAATGTTCTGAGTGGTGCAAGTTAATTGTCAGTCAAGAGTCAGTCATAAGCACACATTGTCAGGATCTCATGGCCTGAGCATTGCCTCGGGAGACTCCCCTTGGACCTTGGACTGCTCCTCGCTTGTAACTCTGTTGGTAACCATCCTAAAAGCACAGGACAAAATGTTTAGTAATAATTCTTTAGGAGCTTCCCCCAAAATAGCTTAAGCACCCTTATAATGATTCCCTACTTTTGGGTGCCGGATTCTTACCCTCTGGTAGTTGCCGTTTGAGTAGTCCCTTGACGTGTTGAAAAGAGGCTGTCCATATCCAGAATTTGAAGTGTTAGCAAAAGGAGGGCGATAACCATCATAGCCACCTAGATAGAACGCATAGGGCTTTCGTTATGACACAGCATATTTTGGTACCAAGCACATTTTCCTACCTCTACTAAAAGCCCAGGTTTACGGATTCACATTTGTTTTTATTGTCATGATAAAGAGAAAAAATATGCAAAATCCAAGAGTGACATTTGAAAATGTAGCAGCTGGTGATCAGTAAAGGAACAATGGCTACCTCTGAAACTGTTTGCTGAGCCTCTGTAGCCGTTGATCATGCCCCTGGCATTGCGTGGTCCCCCACGCGCCATCCCTCTGCTGTTGTAGAATGACTGTGCCTGCCGGCCAAAACCTGGGACTTGCGCAGGGGGCTGCTGATGACCTCCTGAACTAGACAACGATTGTTCTTGGGACTGGAAGGCCTCGACTACTCTCCACATTGTGGGGGCAGACAACACAAAGTAACATTGTCAACAAAATAAAGAGTTCCACTTTGTTATCTGACCACGCATCTGCTGAATTGTTTATAGACACTAACAGAAAGATGCTGTTGATCATGGTGCATGCTGTTCCTAATCAGGCATGCTTCACTGTACTGATTGTTGACTGTCAGACAAATTGCTGCTGTTAGTCAACAGCTGACTTGCGCTCTCCCCACCTGACTGTAGTGGTTCAGACTGCATTTCCGGCTGTTCCCCTGGGTCCTCTGTCTGGCTGCTGAAGCCCTGGCTGTAGCTGTCCTGGAATTGGCTGGCCTGGTTCAAGATCTCTGGCTCGTTAGCAGGCGGGACAGGGGCATTGAGGTTGAACACCTGGGAGGTGACACAGAGAGCCTCGAGGGTAAAAAGGTGTTGGGCTCATGAGGAGTTATGTCCAGTGCATCAGAGGTTAGTCCTCCCCTTATCAATGTATTGACATAATCAGACAGCCTTTTTTTTTTGTTGTTGTTGTCATTTTAGGTTTTTATATTTCATTGTCATTTTATGTTTTTATGTTGTACATCACCTTGTAACTCTAGTTTAGAAAGGTGCTTTATAAATAAAATTTACTTTTATTTAGTCCCATGACTTACATTGTATATGACTATATATAATTAAACACGCACTTACAACACTGTCATGTTATGTGTAGGTATACAAAACAGGTTAATCAGATTGTAGGCAGATGCTTATATCTTTTGGACTAAGTCTAAATTCCTCTATTTAAGTGAATACATCAAGAGTGTTAACTGCACTGCGACCGGTTGGACTGAATAAGCAATAAAAGGTTAATCACAAGATCTGTACCGTCTGCATGGACTGGAATGGTGCTGCGTTGACATTGATGCCACCGCTGTGGGGGGATTTGGAGGCTGCCTGAAAGCCCTGCGCCGGGAGCAGGGCTGTGGAGGGAGGGGGCTGGTCTGATGAGGAGGATAGAGAGGTCTGCAGTGCAGAGTCAGCACCACTAATATTAGATAATCATCTTTAAATCATTGGCCTGAAACACTTGCATCTCATTGCACAGACACATTCTTTTTAAATTATATGAATAAGTGACTACTTGGTTTCAAATATGGTTCACAGTACAGGCAGCCAAATACTATACCTGTATGGGGTCGGAGTCTGCTGGCGGTCGGGGGTCTGGCGTGTGTGAAGATTGGTACATGGTGGGCGTCGGAGTGACCGTAGGGACCTAGGAACAATGAACATTTTGTGATTCTATATCAAAATAATTTGGCATTACAACTGTCCTGGTTATAAGATTTCCCAGTCAGTGATGCTTTTTCCACCACTCACATGCGTTGATTCAGGCTGGACAGGAACAGTGGTAGGTTGGGAAAGGCAAGACTCTGGGTGAACTGACAGAAGCAGCAAATATAAGCTTTTTCACATAATTTGTGCACACAAATCTAGATCAAACAAAATTCGGTTTCCATTTCTCATTAGCTCTTACGATTGTTTTGTGCTAGTATTTCTAATTTGTGATTTTAACACACAATATATTATATTAAGATGTTTTGACACCTGGAAATATATACATTGTACATGATGCAAACAACAAGATTACCAAACAGTAGTACTGCCAAACTGCAGCTCTTCACATTATAGTAAGTCCAGTTGGACAAACAGGCTTAATGGAGGGCACTAACCACGCTTCATGGGCTGGGCCAAAACGATGGCCGGATCAATGTGCTGTCCGTCAAACTCTAGCATGGAGTCCTGAGACAGCAGATAAGGTTAGCATAGCACCATGTCCATCCCAATGTCTGTCCAGTCTTCCACCAAAACCATCAAGGCAGCAACCAGTGTACCTGCATGAAGTTGTAGGGCCCCTGCATCTGGGCCATCAGGTCCTGCACCACCTGCTTTCTGACCACTGGGTTGGCTGGCGGCGCGGGCGTGGCACTGTGCAGTGGCTGGGGTTCGAGGGCGGCGGGGGAAGGAGCTGCCAGCACAGGCTGTGGCTGCATGGCTCCGACTACCTGAAGAGGAGGCCAGAGTCAGCAACACAATGGGCTGTCCTGCGTAAAAAAATTTCATGACAACGTAGCTAAAAGACAAAACCCCCTGGCCTAATTGATTGACAGTATAGATAGACAGGCCCTTACGACAGATTTAGGCTTCTACCCAAGAGCCACGCTCCGTTATCCACATAAGGGTCTGCTTGGTATACTTGCACATAACGTTTGTGTACTAAAGAGCAGTGGACAATGCACAACCCCAGATATAACAAACAAACAACCGGAAGCCTTACTTACGTAACCAGAAAGTGTTCGTAAGCTGGAAGCCTACAGCTATGCTCAAGGCATTGTTGAGATTTTTTGAGCCGCGAGGCTCAACATTTCTGTGAGCCTCTGCAAGCTAGGTTTACGCAATAAATCATTGGCTACCAAGCAACTTTCGTGTCTCTTAGCAGAAGCATATATCAGCTTTTGACATAGCTACAATTAAGCGCATACCTCGGTTTCTTTGGTCCAGTCATCTACCTGCTCGCTCTCGTTGCTGCTGTAGGCAAAATCTGGAATGAACTGTCTGTTGACAAACTGTACGGAGCAAGATAACAAATGTATTAGCACTGCGGTGAAAAAACCAACAAAGAGGGAACACTAGACTTCCATGTGCCTGCCAAGCGACCCCATCTCACCTCGGTAGCCTCCACCTGAATGGGCTCAATGTACTCCTCAACTACCTCCGCTTCTGCCAAAGGGGAAACAATTCAAACAATGTCAAGATCAAAGCCAGGAGCTCACGCTCTTGACTACATCACTTGATCGATTTAGCACTTTAGAAGCAGAACTCAGAGTGATTGGGACCTATTCCACATTGGTGCTCCTGGGAGTCCAATGACACTGCTGCTGCAGCAACCGGCAGCTCCTCTTCTCCCTGCTCCTGCTCCTCACACACTCCATTCTGATGTGACTGGGTCCGGTCAAAGTAGCCACTGAGCAGCACCCGGTCCAAAGTTCCCTTCAGTGTTTTGTCTGGAAAGCATCAAAATATGTATCAGTGTATAAAGACCTCGACCACTGCGGCTTTACACAGGGTATAGAAGAACCTAGACGACAGCAAGCAGCCTACAGTACAACCGATTCTGACAGCACGGAACCCTTGTCATCACATTAAACGCATATTCGCATTCATTGTAAAAGAGAAACCCCAAAAGACTGTATCTCTGTAAAATAGCACTGTTTTTGTGCCAAAATAATGTAGGAAGGACACTGTATCAAGCCAAAGAGTAATAACGTTCAGCTAGTCCAGGCTTCTTAGTGGCCCTAGCCACTAGCCTAGATTCCTTTGACGCTAAGAGGTCCTCTGCTGCCTGAATTAACATCACCCGATTAACCAATAGTGATCTTCTATGGAGGGTGAACGAGGTCAGCTCGTTCAGCCCTATTGGCCCCCTGATATCCCAGCGTGGGCCTAGAGGGCAGCCAGGCTGCTCTTTTGAGTCTGCCAGTGAATGGGTCTAGAGTGGCCACAAGTGACAGACACTGGCCCTCTGCCACTCCACTGAGTCAGGAGGCAACCACAGCAACCAAGACATTTTCTAACAGAATGCAGCAGTGTGGAAGCCACAAGGCCAGTCTGATTGTAATGCAGCACTCTGTGGTTAATGGCCCGAATGAATCACATCACAGCATACATAATGATATGGTAATGCATTTGTAGTGCACAAGGCTACACCTGCAAGGCTGTCTGATTTCAAAGGGCAGAAAACATCTGATAGCTGTCATATTTGCCATGTTATTTCCCTTCTGTCCTGCAGATGACAGACTGGGGAACACCCAGCACACATTCATTAACCTAAAAGGCTGACTTCATCCAGCCCCAGACAAAATTATGTCACACGCACAGTGAAACACCTTTATCCAAATGGAATTTGACATACATGTTGTCCCAGCGACAGCCTTGTCCTTTGCCTCGAGAAGTTCAAAAAGGTGTAGCGATGCCTCTTCATACTGGTCAACCAATCTGCAAGCATAAAGGCTGTCACTTTTCTGAGAGCCAACAATGAAATGTTACCTCTCTCTAGCATATAACATTGTTGACACTGACCTAATGTTTGGGTCCCGTTCCGGCCCCACTAGTTTGTAGAACTCATCGAGGGCGGTGAGTTCCGTGATGGTGAGCAGAGCAGCTCCACCATCCCCCTGCCTTAGGTCCTGCCGTACTGCATCCTCCCCTAAACGCTCCAGTAGGAACTGCAGCTCCAGAACAGTCTTCAGCCTCTTCTGTTCAGCTTCCTCCCGCTGCAGCTGCTCCCGCCGTGATGCCTTCTTCACAGCCTTCTGGATCTGACAATGTGAGACAGCTTCCAGTCAGTTGGATCCATAGAGTAGTCAATGACAAGGAGGTTTTAAGAAATGAAGTCAACCTTACATCTTGCCCCAAGGCGAGGTAACTCTTCTGTAACTCCCGGGCAAAGTCCAAGTTGTGGGTCACCTCTGGGAACTTAGACAGGGCTTCCTACAGAGATGAAAGCGGAATCTAGATTACAGACGGTTGGGAATATGCAGTTATAGTCTATGGTTTTTCACTTGCTCTCAGTCAAGACAAAATTGTTGAAAGAGCTATGGCAAGAACCCACCAGTTGGTCCTGATTGAGACTCTCCCCTTTATATTTCTTGGCTTGATAATCATCTAGTTTACCCTGTAACAGAACATTCAGCATGGTCTCAGAAATTTCTTTTCCACATGATGTTTGAAGACATCCGTATTTGTGTGAATCCTGGCAAATTACTTTTTACATGGATTTATATTCACCCTCCACATCAGTATTTTCTTAAATATAAGTATTGCAAACATAACTAGTAATAGTACAATCAAGTGTTATTCACCTTTTTTTTCTCCATGTTGCGAACCTTTTTTTCAAGGAAGCCAACCACCTGCTTCATGACCTCAGTCTGGGTCCCAGGCAACTGTCCACCAAGGCTCCCTGACCCTACCGTTGATTCCACATCTGGGCTGGTAGAATGCACTGTCCTGTTGCCATTCATTGCTGAGGGCATCTGTTCAGGTCAAATGAGGACAGGATTGAAGAGCACAACCACTTGAGTAGCAACAGTATTTGTGCTATATTATCACTACAGGTGAACATGTTTCACTTAATTATGAGTATTGTTTTGAAAATAAATGTTGAGAGAATCTGTAGCTAACAAAAATGGCCTACATACAGAAACATGACAAAAATGGGTCAAAACTGGTAAGTAATAGTCACTAGTGCGATGGACAATGTAGCTAACATTATTTGTCTAAACTGTAGCCATTATATAGATAGGTAGAGCTTGTTTCAACGTAAATAGGCTTATGTCGATTTGTTTTAATGGAGCCCTGGATGCAGGAACCCGGGGAGGCAAAAAATGCAATGGATGATGCGTATCTGCAGATGCACATTCCACCATGTTATAAATATAATGCACAGTAGCGACGTAAAATCAATAAGCTAGATATCAGATTTTTGTATTGCTCGCCAAGTACTGAAGTTGCAACGCCCGCTCATCTAGCTTGTTATGGCTACATTTTGGCTAAAGTTGGCTAAAATATCAAAGGCTGCCCTGGCTATGCCATTATTATAAGCCTAGCAGTACTTACCTTTTATGCTAGCTAGCAATATAAATCCACTAGGGAGCCTGCTTGTAAAACAAATTGACTAGGAATTTGTTGTTGTGTGTTGCTTGTTTTCTCTTTCGATCTGAGTGGGACCCTCCCAGCCGGCCTCACCGACAACTGAAAATGTTCGGAAGGAAAAGAAACTCCTTATTTTAACGAAGGTCCCTCTTCAGCTGTCAAATATATGCCCGGCTAAAAGTTGCAAGGACAAAATGCATCAGAGCTCGGAGTTTTAACCCTAATTAATAAAATTAAACGTCTATACTGACATAAGAAAATATATAAGAGTATGGACAGCATATATTCCAATTGCTTATCTTATTTTATATGTGTTACATTTCATGACAACAGGTGGCAGTATAACACAGCTAATGATTATTACCCCGGATTTTCAGACGACCAAAAACTCAATAAAAAAAATGGTCTCTGACCTAGATTACGTTTTCTGTATTGCCTACTGATTATATCAAAAGCTTAAATAATAAGAATAATAACTATCATTTTTTATATTTTTTATTTTTTTATTGTAATTGTAATTATGAAACCTTGGTCAATTACAAGATAATTTGTTGGCTTGACTATTTTCATCTCTATAGATCACTTTCTTTTTTTGCTTTAAACATGTGTTAAAAAAAATTAACCAGATTAGGCTTTGAGAATATGGAATTGGTTTTGTTTGGCAAATACAGGAAGCAGTTAACATGGCTGCACTGCTCTTTGATTGCACTGCACCATTGAAAGGGTGTTTTCTTTTAGGGATAATACTGATTATGGGAGGATCCCAAGGGGAAGCGAAGCTCCCTTTTAACGAGTGACTCATTTCCGCAGCCTGCTATATTTCAGTCAGACAACATGTTCTCTCCTCCATTCCTATCTTGAAGCCATTGGTGGCTTTGCCCCCAGCCTCTGGCCCTCACAACAACAGAGCATTTTATGAATACAACAAGTCAATTATCTCTAGGCAGAATGGACATACACACACCTTGGTGAAGTTCAGACCGGGTTCTTTGAAACCGAAAAATCTATTAGGAAACAGTTATTTGGCTTCCACTCATGTTCCAGAGTGTGCTATCAAATAGTCAAGCATATGTTCAGTTACTCTCTATGAAGGAAATTTGCCTTTGTGTTGGTAGTCTGTGATGTATGATCGTTTGTGGTTAGATTTATGAACGTTGAACTAGTCTTAAACTAATTTGTATACCCAATAAATCTGCAACATCGTGTACCAGTGTCACAAGAATATGCTTCAAACATTCTACATTACTTAGTATGTATAAGATAGCCTTTTGAATTCAGTCAAATCTTATACTATCTAATTTTGTGTTTTCATACTCAGATGGTATAGTGTAACAAAAGCAAGTTTTAAAGGTTTAAAGAATCAAGGCTAGTACAATGAAAGAGACGAACAACTGACATTTTTATCCTGAACCTAATATTCCACTTTGCGTCAAATTCCACATAGACTTTAATACCATAATGTTGTCGATGCCAAAAAGCCAAATCAGGAAGTTAGACATAGGTTACACCACTTCCTAAAAGGTCATTTAGATTATTAACTGTTTGCTCCCCATGCTAGTCCTAAAAAAGACAGAGGACTGTCTGCCCTCTTAAGTAACTAGGCCTGCTAACAAACTAACTAACTAACCAACCAACTACTATTTTTCAAAGGTGGATGTAATATAATAATAATAATAATAATAATAATAATAATAATAATAATAATAATAATAATAATAATAATAATAGTAATAATAATAATAATTTGTATTTATATAGCACTTTTCTAGACCCCAAAGAGAAAGACAATAAAATATCAGATTGAAAAGGTTATTTATCACAAAATAAATTAGGCGGGATTGAAAGATCGATAGTGAATTAGAATTGAGAATTAGAGGAAGGAGAGAGTTCCATGGGCTACCCTAGAAAATACTTGATCACCAAATATGTCTCTCATGTTCATGGTATACCTGCATTGTTAACCCTGCCCATCATGTAAAGGAGCTTTCCCTGCTTTATGAGAAACTGTTTTACTATGGTGCACTGCAGGGACGTGCACAGACATTTTGGGGGGCAGGAGCTCAAGTGAGAAAAAGGGCACTTCCCATAATCATTTAAAAAAAAAGATTTTAAAACAAAAAGTTAAATATAGTTGCACATCTCTGACTTACTGACCAATTTATTTTAATACCCTCACACTCACGCAATTGTTTAATACTCAACAGAATTCTACAAAATAATCAGTC
>JAVQIZ010124555.1:0-10686 GCA_036023535.2 Galaxias brevipinnis | reverse complement strand
CAGAGTCACAGAGGAATAAGGTCTGATCGCTCACTGACAGAGTCACAGAGGAATAAGGTCTGAAGGAATACCTCTGCAGAAACACATGTGCAATACAAATTCGAAAGTAACAGGATTTTTTCATTCGACATTGTAATTAAATAAGATTGAATCTAAGTAGTAAAATAAAAATGACCTGTCCGCATTATCTGTCTCACTATCCAATGTTTTTGTTATGAGAGAGAGCTAGAGCATGAGAGAGAGGTTGTGTGCGTGTGAGTGTATGTGTTTGAGTGAATATCTGTGTGTGTCTGTCAGTGTGTGGTGTGTGTATGTGTGTGTCTGTCTGTCTGTCTGTGTGTGTGTGTGTGTGTGTGTGTGTGTGTGTGTGTCAGTGTCTTAGTGTGTGTGTGTGTGTGTGTTGGCATGTCGGTGTGTCGTGTGTGTATGTGTATGTGTGTTGGTGTGTCGTGTGTGTGTGATTGTGTGTGTGTGTAAGCAGTACCATAAAGGTGACCTCTGTTTTCGCAGGCTTATCATTGTCAAGCCTCATCAGCCAGACGGAACCTGATACTTACAGCTGCCAGACAGTCAGGAAGACTGACAGTGCAACACCGATGTCCTTCCAGCTATAAAAGGACCGCAAACTAACTGATAAAAACACCATCTCAGACAGCAACAAATGGCCAATCTAGAAGTTTGAGTGTGTGTGGGTGTATGTGTGTGTCTTTGTCTGTCTGACCAGACTTGGTGTGTGTGTGTGTGTGTGTCTGTGTCACTGATTACGGACTGTGTGTGTGTGTGTGTGTGTGTGTGTGTGTGTGTGTCTTTGAGTTGGGACTATTTGTGTCTAACTGTGTGTGTGAGTCTACGTGTGTGTGAGTCTACGTATGTGTGTGTGTGTGTGTGTGTGTGTGAGTATATGTGTGTAGCCTGAGTCATTGGAGGGGACATTAAGGGGGTTCAGTGTTAAACTGTGATGTGAAGGTGTTTAGAAGATGTCACAAAACACATTATCATTCAGAACATAGAGAGAGGGACAATGAGAGGGGAATCAAGAACGATTCCAATGAAGACAGAGAGAGAAAGTTAGAGACGGAGAGAAAGTTAGAGACGTGGGGTGGGGGAGTGATAGAGAGAAGGGGGAGAGAGAAAGAGGGAAAGAGAGAGAGAGAGTGACAGAAAGAGCAGCCAAAAAACTAGAGAGAGGTGAGGGGGGGCTGAGCCCTGGGGAGAGAGGCCCAGAGAGGAGAGCTGAAGATGGGGCTGAGAGGTGATTGAAGTGGGCAGGGCCCCAGCTATGGATCAGAACCCCTTATCAAAGTAATCACTGGACAGTCACATCTGATTAATGCTGACCGCATTACCCACCTACCTCTCTGCGTGCCTGTCCGTATGTGTGTGGGTGTGTCCGTGTGTGTGTGTGTCTGTCCGTGTGTGTGTGTGTGTGTGTGTGTGTGTGTGTGTGTGTGTGTGTGTTCAGAGTTATTGGGAGCACACACTCTCACAGAAACGCACACACACACCTTGTAGGCTCAGCCTGTTTTCCTCCATTTCCATTCAGCAGAAATCTGACCAATCTACACACTAATACCAATGATATAACAATGAGATGGAGAGAGAGAGGGAGGGAGAGAGACAGGGAGAGAGAAAGTGAGGAGGGTAAAGAGGGGTGAAGAAGACAGGATGAGTAGGAGGGGTAAGGAGAACAGCAGCACTGAGAGGAAATGTGAGAAAGGACATCTGAAAGCAGAATGTTGGTAAAACAAAGTGACAAAAGCGTTGGTTTGTTTGATATCTAACTATTGTTCCCTTTCATGATTCATATTTCACATTATTGGTCTCAGCAAGAACACAAAAAACTGCTATGGGAAGAAAAGTTATTACTTATTAAAAATTCAGGAAAAATGATTTGAGTGTGAATTCCACTGAAATACAGCAAGGATTGCAATGTAGGGAGAGACGGATAGAGAAAGCTGAACGATGGGTTCCTACCACCAAACAAAATCCTGCTTCAGTTCTCTCTCAGTTCTCCATGTTTAAATTTAGGAGCACCATCTGAATACTGTAAATCCAGCACGGGTTCATCATTGGCCATCTCAGCAACACAATGAAGGCAGAGCAGAGCCAGTAACAGTCTATATGCTGTTGCTACTGGAAAAGATCTGTAAGGATACATATATTCTATATACAAAACTTAATACAGTATATGGTATAAAACTAGCATATACAATTCTTACTTGAATTCAGTAGTTCTTAAACATATAAGGCACTCCATATAAAAATATTACATTGAGATCTTATTCGAATTGTATATGTGAAATTATGTATCTGTGTGGCACTAAATCGACATACAGAATTCAAACACTTTTGAAAGTAGATTTTTACTTTGTGTGTTCATTCACACAATCTAGTCACAGTAGCCAATTCTATAATGGCTACAATGCTTAAAAAACTACTGAATTCCAGTAAAAATTGTATATGTCTGTAATATACATTTTATTGTATAGCCTATGTATGTTTTATGATTTCTGTAATTTTCCTCCCGGGGATAAATGAAGTATCTATCTCAACAGACGTTTTGCATATAGAAAGACATGCATCACCCATATTACGAAAGACTTCAATGAGTGTCATCAATTATTTATGGTTTTATTGTTTGTTACACTTTCCTACACATTGTTGTACATTGTTGTATTTCATTTGCCATCATTTATTCATTTTAAACTGTTCCAGTACAATCCCAAAGTAAGAAGAACCGATACGACGTGATAAGAATACGATAATGAGGTTTATGAATTCTGTCATTTTTGAACAACCACTCTGGGACCATCCCAGAATCAGTTTTTTAACATAACATTTTTAACATCTTATTCTATGCAGGGTGGTGGGGGGGCTGGAGCCTATCCCAGCCGACAGGGCGGGGTACACCCTGGACAGGTCACCAGTCTATCACAGGGCCGACACATAGGGACAGACAACAACTCACACTCACACCTACCTGCAATTTAGAGTCACCACTTAACCTGCATTTTCTTGGACTGCTAGACAAAGACATATTTCAAAACGTGACACTATGGGAGAGCTAGGCCCAACTGGTTGGATGTTAGACACGCTCTCGTCCCTGCCTTGTGCCTTCGCGTGCCATCTAGGAGTGCTGTCCGTCTCAGATACTAACCCCGCTTCGCTTAGCGAGGGCTTGTGTCATTTTAATTAATACATTTCCTTTTGTGCTCCTCACAGGTGATCCTGCAGTACACAATGGAACTAGTCCTGGGGTTTGTAATTCCCTACACAGTGATTGTAGCCAGCTACATTTGTATTCTACGCCGGATCAGGCAGACAAAGTTTCAGCGTCGGATCCGCAGTGAGAAGCTCATCCTGGCCATAGTGGTGACTTTCTGTGTGTTCTGGACGCCCTACCACATCATCAACATGGTGCAGGTATGCTGCGTAATGGCGTGGGCGATTTGTGTGTGCGTGTGCGAGCGCGCTTTGTGAGTGATTGCGTCTTCATGTGAGCTTGTCAAAATGTGGCCTTAAGTATTTCATTTCAGACGACTGTAACCTGTTCTGGGCTCATGAAAATCTGGATATTTTTTTCACGATTATTCCAATGTGTTCCTTTCAGGTTGCAGCCGCATTGTGTCCAGAGGATTCCCAAATAAAGCAAAGGTAAGATACTCGCGTAGACAACCTAACTATAACAACGGACCTCACTGAGTTCTGTGCATGGCCTGACATTGGCATAATTAACATCTAATTTAGATCAAGGTTATGTATTGTACAATAACCAAGTTCCCTTTATTTCACATGACTCCATTTTGTTTCCATGTTTCATCTGTATGTCTTTGTCTTTACCCCACATAACACCTCCATCCAGACTGGATCGTGTCGGAAAGTCCTGTCGTGCCATTACTTCCGCCTTGGCGTTCATCAGCAGTTGTGCCAACCCCGTTCTCTACACGTTTGCCGGGAAGTCCTACATCCGTCGCGACGGCCTAGCCTTCATGGCCCGCCTGTTCGAGGGCACAGCGCTGGACTACGTGGCCAGAAAAAGCCTCCAGAACAGCCAGAACAGCCGTGAGAAAGAGAAGGACGCGAACGGGGTCATGTTGAAGGACGGGGATCCGGAGTCGACGGCTAGCGTGAACGGGTGCCTCACAGGGAAGCCTGTAAAGAGTGATGCATAGATACAGTTGGGAGCTATTGAGAGCTATTGCTGAATGACACTGTGTGACTGCTTTGGAGATCAATGAAAAACAGTGGACTTCTGTTATTTTAGGCAGTAGATGGGAGTTGCGGTCTAATGAATTCACTTCCTGGAAGTTCCTGCACCTCTTCACTCTCTCTCCCTCTCACAAGGTGGTGCCTTTAAAGGTTTACGCCTTTTTTGGACCAAAGTAAACCAGTTCTCTGTATAATTTACTTGATATCATACTTTTAAAATGAAAGTATATAAAAGTGCATGAATAATTATATCATGTTGTTGCCCTTTTGTTTAAGCTGGTATACATTTTCTCTATGTCTGAATATTTGTTTTTCTTGACATGAATGTAGACATTGGATTTTATATCTATGTCATGTGAGTCCAAGCCCATACATTTACTTGAGACGTTTTTTGATGTTTTTTTTTACAGTTCAAATGTTGTTTTCTATTTTGACATTGCATCCTTCCTCAAGTCCCTTTGCTGATCTTTTTCAGGATCAGTTTATGTATTTAACCATCGGAGGAATTCTTTTTCTTTTCCAAATAGTTGATTTGTATGTTAGACATGATCCAAAATGGCCATTGCTATTGTCATTGTCACAACGAGTTGTTTTGCAAGTGACCAAATAAAGTGCAAACAAACACGATGTAGGCCATGCTCACAGTGACAGAGAACATGTGGGGCAACATCCGTCGACCTCAGCCCAAGATTTGACACATCCTCTTGATGCTGCAATTCTGTTAGAAAGACAGCACATGTTCCAACAGGGTTACACCATGAATCCACTGAGTCACTGTGCTGATAAACAGAGAGGCCTGAGGCAGCTTGTTTCTTCACTGAACTCCTTCTTCTCTTCTGAACAAGTCCTTCCGCTTGTCAGTCCACCATGCCTCCACAATTTTCTCCGCTCGCATTTCCCATCCCATGCCCTCCTCTCCGGCCGGTTGCGTGCCGTGTTGGAGGTGGTGCATTTCCGTTGTAGTAGTTGGCTGCTCCGACCGTGGTAAACGAGAGAAATCACAGTGTCTACTGGATGTTCGGTGTTAAGTGATAGGGAGAAACATGTTTTCTCATCAATTTGAACAATCTTGTCAGACATCTGTGTCTCAACCGACTGTAATGGACACTTATGGCACTGACAGAGTGATAGAAAGATAAAGAAATGGGGGAAGACTGTTGTCAGTATTATGATGGTTTTTATGAAATCTAAAATTGCTTTTAATCTAAAGTAAACTCACAATCACTGACCCTGTAAACGTTCTCAAGCTTTTTAGACTGATTAAGAAGAGCAACCATGAATGATTACTTCAAATCGTGACAGGATATTCTGAACTTTTATGTAGGTATGGACAGCCGATAAAAACCAACATGGCCGACCGTTTGAATGAAACAAGATGATGAAGCCGATGAGCAGGATGTGACTTTGCATCAGGAAAAGGATGATGTAATGGAAAAGGAGCCCAGAACAATGGCAGTATGGATTGAACAGAGGTCCCAAAGATGGCCGACGTCATGACCAGCCTGTTGTCAACGGTAACAAGAAAAACCAAATGTGCTCCTGTTTTGGCTTTGATTTAATGTCACGCAACATGACAGAAACAAAGATTTGACTTTCTATATTAATATATTGAAATAGAAGGATGAATAGAATCACTGGTCACAGGTCTTGGACTTGTCAGCACTTGCTCAAATAGCAGGGCTATAGTAACACTTCATTTGACAGACAAACGAAGATTTGAGGGGAAGGGATTTGAGATTGCAACACATCCAGATGAACTCAAACATGTTTCCTGTTTGTGGTCATGCAGTGGCGATTGTGAATGTGTTTCTCGTCAAAATCACTCACGTTATGAAAGAAAGAGTGAGGACAAGACAGCGGCTCTTCAGGAGGAGTAAAATCAAAAGCATTTGTATTGAACCCTTGACAATCTCCAGAGAAAAGACACCAGTGGAAGGTTAGTATGTCACTTTAGCGACACTTGGGGCTGAGGATTCACAATCAAACGTGCTATAATACAGTATGTGTTTAATAGATTGTGTGACTCATTTTGTCTGTTATTAATGGACGGACGTCTTTACAATAAGAGCATGTGGCTTGTTTACACCTGATTGGTATGTTGGTTTTGTTGGTGCTTTGCAAATTGGTCACTTTTGGATGGTTGGAGCATTATAAAAACAGGCAGTTCATAAAATATGTCAATCTGTTTCACCACTTTTACATAGGATGGGGTTGTGGTTTTAGGCTATGATTTGATTTCTCAAACAAAATCCCTTAATAATTTACTGTGAAACTACTGCACAAAGATGTATGTATGTATGTATGTATGTATGTATGTATGTATGTATGTATGTATGTATGTATGTATGTATGTATGTATGTATGTATTGCGTAATGGCATGTAGAAAAGCTATTGAAAGTCAAATGGAGTAGAAGACGTTTCATATTCCGTGGTATACAGGAATATAATAACAATAACAGATCATTTTGTCTTCTTTCTAAATGGACTATGTCCAACAGGAGCAAACTAGATCAAACAGAAAGCTATGGTTTCCACGTCTCGTTGGAATCTGACCGTTCTCATGGCGACATCCGTCTCCACCATGCCTCCTCCGCTCCTCCCCACCAGCACCGCCGCCGCCTCCTCCTCCACCTCCTCCTCCCCTCCCCTCTCCATCTCGCATCAGGTCGGCATCGCCATCCTCACGCTGGCCTTCCTCTTGGGTTTCCCCGGCAACCTGTTTGTGGTGTGGTCGGTGTTGTGCCGCGTGAGGAAGCGCTCCGTCACGTGCCTCCTGGTCCTGAACCTGGCGGCGGCCGACGCCCTGGTGCTCCTCAGCGCCCCCTTCTTCCTGCGCTACCTGACGGCGGGCCGGCGGGGCTGGGAGTTTGGCGCGGCGGCCTGCAAGCTGGTGCACTACCTGAGCAGCGTCAACATGTACGTGTCCATCTACCTCATCTGCCTGATGAGCGCCGACCGCTGGCTGGCGGTCACGCGGCCCTTCCTGTCCCAGAGGCTGCGAACCAAGCGCTCCCTGTTGGTCATCTTGTTGGGGGTGTGGGTGATGGCATTCCTCCTGTCCCTCCCCATGCCCTTTTATCGCAGGTGGGTGGGTGTGTGTGTGTGTGTGTGGGTGGGTGGGTGGGTGGGTGTTACAGATTGAGGGGTAAACTTTCACGACATTCATGTGAATGTGTGTGTGCTGCTGTTACAGGTGGAAGGTTTTACAGTTTAATACTCTAGATGTGTTTTGCAGGTTGAAAGTTAAGCTGTTTCATTCTAGGAATGAGAATGTGTGTCTCAGGTGGAAGGTTTCAGTGTTTTATTCTGTGGATGGATGTTGAAGGTTAAGCTGTTTTATTCTAGGAATGTGTGCGTGTGTTTCTCAGGTGGAAGGTTTCAGTGTTTTATTCTGTGGATGGGTGTTGAAGGTTAAGCTGTTTTATTCTAGGAATGTGTGTGTGTGTGTGTCTCAGGTGGAAGGCAGATCTTCGGTGGTGGAGACCTTCAGACAGCTGCTGGCGGAGGAAGGAGTGTGGGGGATGACCAAAGGTCTATCTGCTCGCATCATTTCCTCCCTGCCCACGGCGGTGGTCATCGTGGTGGGGTACGAGACTCTGAAGAGACTCAGCCTCCGACCGGACCTGGTGGCCTCCAGACACTGGTAAGCCTGGAGAGGCGCTGTCCGCAGCAACGCGATGCCATGGCAACGGGAGGACGGGGGACCATGACTGTTTAAGAGGAAAAAAAAACAGGAAGTGAGGTAGGACTTGTTGGACCTGGAGCTGACCCGGATGGACAGGGATTAAAACCAGTCAGTCACCTCTCCAATTCATATTGTAATCTGAGATTAACTATTATGGTGTTTTGGAACTGTTTCATCGTTATTCTAGTAACAGTTTACTATTTTCCCCTCGGTGGTAGCATGTAGACAACATGATTTCGGCCTTAATTGGTTTTTATGTCTTCTATTTCTCCCATGGATACTTTTACATGACGTGTACGATTATTTTAACGTGAATCGACTTGTTTATATGTGTATGTGATAAAGTGAATGTTTATTTTGATTGGTAATTAATATTTTTAAGACTGAATGACAACATTTATTACAATCGACACACACTGTCAACAAAGTCAAGGTTATGATATGTAACTGTTTGAAGCAGGAGATCATTTAGCTGGGTTGGTTTGAAGCATGGACAGTCAATATTCAGTGACATATAGCAGAACCTCTGTAGATGAGAAATTCAGGGAACAGTTTTGATTTAATGACTTGCAGCCTGGTTGACTTTTAAACCTTTCCTCCAAGTTCATCACTGTTTATAAATGCCTTTTGTTGTAGACAGTCATTTATTACGCCTCAGAGTATTATTATAAATAAGGAATTCTCCTGGCAATATTGTACATTTAAAAGAAAATTATCATAGCACACTACTTGTATTAACTGATGGCTTGGTGAAAATAGACTTGAATAGTTATTTAGTCTAAATGTTTGACAAAACGAATCGCTGCACTATTATTGTCTAGTTAGTGCAGTAACGTTTTGAGTGTCACTCTCCTGTTAAAGATGCCACACACCACTGAACTAATGTGGTGGGCCAAGTCTGGGTTTTCACAATGTGATGTTTTAGTGCATACTACCAGCACTGTCTCAGTGTACACATCAATGTATTTTCAATGTCCCACTCATTTTCCTGTTTGACTTCTGAAGTGGTGTGCTCATTAAATTTATTCCTGTAAAAATCACACTGGAACCATACAGCCCTTTGATACTGACAATGGTTCCTCAAAGTATTTTGAATTCAGTAAAAAACAAATCTTCGTGACACACCTTGTTGCTAATTCCTTGTGGTGCTTCTATCTAGATCGACATCTGCTCCCACAGTGCCAATTAACAACTGTATTAATAACATTTTTTATTTATTTCAATCTCTTATGATGTTTAAGGTGTGGGAACCGCTTTTGGAAGTTTTGAATATACATCTGTGATTTTAATTTCAAAAGTGAGCACATCATAAATTATTTAAATACGTATACAGCGTTGACATTATTTTGCATGCTATTGTAGGTTCCTGTTTCCGGGCTTGCCTGCCCTGGTTTATCTCATAAGCAGCTGATTAGCTGACAAAAAAACATTTTTAATGTGAGGGTAAATTCAGACCAACCTAATATTACACAAGGAGAGGTTTTTAACTCATCCCTACCTACTATAGTCCCACCATACTTAACGATGAGGCTTAACAATTAGAATAGTAATTTCCCAGCAAACTCGCTCACAAAAATAGCCTACTTAGACAGCTGGAGACCTACAAGCCAAACCACTTATTTGTCCAGCAGAGGGAGCACTAGACCACACTTAATAAGCTGTTTCTAGGTTTATGAAATTGACCTGATCCAATTTGATATGATGCATTTACGTGGTCCCATGGTAGCATGTCATTATGTCTGGAGAGACAGGCTGGCCGAACAAAAACCCTATTAACCCCTTCAGGTCCCATGTTAAAAAAATATGTTCTTGTACATTAAACAAAATACTGCATAAAGATTATACAAAAGAAAAATCTTTATTATTCAAAAATGATGGCCTGGTATACAGAGACGTGACGAAATGCAAAATAAAATAAAAACATTTACATCCTGCAGTGCCCCCTAGCTGGAGAGGGCTTTCCACTCAACGTTACAGCATCATGGATCTCTATGGAGTCTGTGTGCTTCCACACAGCAGCCAGAGTGGTGGTGGTGGTGGTAGAGGTCTGCATGGGCTCTTCGGCGCCCCAGTGCTGGTGTGTTGGGGGCCAGGAGGGGAGCTGGCTGGTGGGGTGGGGTGGAAGGGGGTTTGTCTGTTCACATGGGGCAGTCATAGATGTGGATGGACCGGTCGTCTCCTGCTGAGATGATCTTTGATCCCGTGGAGTTGTACTTCACACTCCAAACCTAGGAGACACAGAGGAGAGGTTAGAGGGTTATGTGGCTTCATGGGAATCTTAGGGATGGAGGAACGCTATGAATGGAGAGGGACACTGGAGTATGGGAATCTTTGGGATGTAGAAGGACAAAAACGGGAATGTTTGGGATGGGTCTATCATCTTGTTGAGAGTTAAACTGACACCACAGAGATTAAAGACAATAGTTTTGCTCATAATCAACTGAAACACTGTAGCCCTGCAGCCAGAAATACTGTAGCCCTGCAGCCAGAAACACTGTAGCCCTGCAGAGAGAAACACTGTATCCCTGCAGACAGAAACACTGTAGCCCTGCAGACAGAAACACTGTAGCCCTGTAGCCAGACACACTGTAGCCCTGCAGAGAGAAACACTGTAGCCCTGCAGAGAGAAACACTGTGGCCCTGCAGAGAGAAACACTGTAGCCCTGCAGAGAGAAACACTGTAGCCCTGCAGAGAGAAACACTGTAGCCCTGCAGAGAGACACACTGTAGCCCTGCAGAGAGAAACACTGTAGCCCTGCAGAGAGAAACACTGTAGCCCTGCAGCCAGAAA
>JAVQIZ010124527.1:0-14529 GCA_036023535.2 Galaxias brevipinnis | reverse complement strand
CCCCCCCCCCCCCCCCCCCCCCCCCCCATCGAGAGCCTTTGTTCTGTGTTTCCAAAATCCATCTGAACAGTAACCCTTACCTCAATTGACAATTCATTGGTTGAGCCTCATAGGCTGTGCAGGAATAGCTTTCTCCTTTTCACATCCATAAATACACGCGTGGTCATGTTTTACCGACACGCTGTCTGAGCCCTGAAGAAGTACACGGGCCCCGGGACACATTGATGAAGGAGCCCATTGTTTTATTCATTAGAGGAGACGGCACCCGAGTCGGCTCCAGACAGGTAGACAGATAGATACTAGATATAGATATAGATAAAGGGGAAAGGAGAGAGAAGGAGAGAGAGAGAGTGAGCGAGAGAGAGGGAGAGAGAGGGAGAGAGAGAGAGACAGAGAGAGGGAGAGAGAGAGAGAGAGTGGGTGGGGTACAGTAATTTTGCATGGCATTGGAGACAAAGCAAATGAGTTCATCTCTATCTGGGATGGATGGGCTGAGGTTACACACTTGCACAGTCTCATCTCCAACAGCAGGTCATTTTTGACGTCTTCGCTGTAAATTCGCTATTGGACTTGAGCAGTAGTAGCTCGCTCTGTTATTAGGTTCGGTTACCGTAACCTTTAGGAACGCTATTGTTATTACGTTTCTTTGACCACAACAGCCATCAAATCCCCAAACAGACCCTGTCCGCGGGCATGCTCTACCCCAAACAACCAGTGGAAGGGGCTGTTGTGAAACGGATCGGCTCCAAGTCAAACGGCCAGCAGCAGACCGCCTGCCTCTGGGCCAACATGGCCACAAATCAACGCGGCACATGAATCACCAGGAGAGTGTGGGACTGCCCGCTGTCACAGTGGTTTATAGTGGTTCGTCAGAGCCTCTTCTTTTCATATACCGTCAGGCCGATAGAACCCGTCGTCCTTCAGGGGTTCACCGCCTCGACCGATGCTCTCTTCCCTGTCCCTGGAGATAGAGAGAGAGAGCGTTCCCTCAGGAGAAGACCAAAGCCCGCTCGTCTTCTTTCCGTGGGACACCCACAGCCTGTATATATATGTGGATACGGAATTTGTCAGCAGAGGCTTTTTTTTAAACACACATACACACACACACACACACACACACACACACACAAACACACATACATGCACAGCCACACACACACACAAGCAAATACACACACAGGCACACGTGTACACGCACGCTGACACAAACGCGCACACGACGCACACACACACTGACACGAGCACGCGCACAGCAGATATGAAAACCCTCGCCCCTCCACTGAGAGCGTGCCACGACGAAAGATCCAGAAGACAGGCCATTAACCCAGGTGTTCCCGAGACAGTAAATCAGTCTCTGCAGTAGAGAGGAAATGTGTGCTGCTCAGTGTCTCTGCCTAGGGTAGAGGCTCACAAAAACACTTACTGTACAAACGCCTGGTGGGTCACAGAGGAGAGTCAGTAGACCAGTCTAATTTTGGAATTACGTAAAACCTGTGAACATATTCTAACGCTCTACTCACATAACAAATGCTAAATTTAAATAGTAATTAAAATATAAGTGTTATCCTTATTAAGTACCCAGTAGTAATGGTTGTATTCCTCTAACATGAGAGACTGCTTTTTTTTGTACTTTAAAGGTTTAGAGCTATTATCTGTGTAATTGGCTCAACGAAAACAAACACTCCCCAAACTGTATCATAGTGCCATTACAAGACAGGATGTCAGTCAGGGCGGTTGCATGGTGAGTGATGGCTGGCTGGCCTCTTCAGATCCAATATACGCCACAGAAGTAGCCTTTTAACACCAGCCTAATCAAACAGCTATTGGAGGATCAATATCCATCAGCTGTTTGGAAGGCGGCCTGCCTTGGCCTGGGCCTTGGCCATAAAAGACCATCTACCGGAATACACCGGAAAAACCCCATCAGCTGAGCCTGCCTGTGGGAACTTAGTGCAGCGGCTGATACATATCTGACCTGGAATCACATAAACCGGCACACATTACCAGGCCACTTACGGAGACGGAGAGAGGGAGTGGATAGGGAACGTGAGAGGGTAGAAACTATAGAGAGAAAGGGCACGAGAGAGAGAGAGAAAGAGGGGAGAGAGGGAGAGAGAAAGAGGGGAGAGAGCCTCCTGCTTTTCAGAGGGAGTATCGGGCCGGGGTGCTATGGAGGACACTCGTGTACCACCGTTTGTCTGGCTCGTTTCTCCGACAGGGAGTCCCAAGCGGTCGACTTCCAGGAAGAGCCTGTCATAGTCTCCTCCTTCACCCCATCTAATTCTCCCTCTCTCTTTCTCTCACTCTGATTATATAAATAGATTCCTGTGCTTTCTCAGTAAACCACAGAGAGCATTTGATTCACTTAGGAGAATAGGGACACAATACCATTTGAGAGGTATGGGCCCCTCCCCTCTCTCTCTCTCTCTCTCTCTCTCTTCTCTCTCTCTCTCTCTCTCTCTCTCTCTCTCTCTCTCATCTCTCCAACTGTATGACAGAAGAAAGCCTAGCATTAGGAAATGTCTCCAAAGGCACGTCAACCACTTTTCATCAACAGTAGAACCATTTGCTGTAACACGCCCCGTCTTAAAGAGCGTGTGGTAAACTAGAGCATGGCCTTCTCACCAGCAGAAGAGGTCACGGTGGCTTGTGTTGAAATGTGGGTCTTAAGAGCATGTTTGAACTCACTCGGAAAAGCCTGAGCATTTTCCAAGAAAAGTCAGACTGAACATACTTATGTTGCTAAACATATCTCATAATACGCATAAAGAAACAAACAAGAGGGGTTTGAGGTTATCATGATATTATTATTGTTATTATCATTAACACCGTCATTACTCATAGTACTTGTATAACAGTTATAATCATTTGGAAGGATGAAATGAATCATGTCACGGTCTCTCTCCATGGATTGTATCTTCAAATCATCATATACATTATACTTTTGTAGTCCTTGTAAAGTGCATGAAAAAGCGTTAATATCCAGAGTTCTTCGGTGTACAAGCATGACGAGTTCGTTGGTGGTCGTTCCTCTCCTCGTTTAAGTCGTGATGGTGCAAAAAAAGACATCAGCTTTTGTACAAACTTGGGAGGACACGGGCCAGTGGGATCTGATGCAGGGGCACAGGGAAGGAGCTGAGGGCAACGCACACACAGTTAACACAGCTGCACACGCAAACAGTGGACACACAGCGTGCTAGCCGATGGGCACGCACACAAGCCTGCGCTCCGTTGTTCAAGCGGGCGTAAACCAAACAGAGGGATTAGAGGAGCGAAAGAGAGGAGAAACGGAGAACAGCAGAGGGAGGGAGAGGACGTATAGCGAGAGGGAGAGGGAGGAAGAGGAGAAGGGGGGGGCTAAAGAGAGGAGAGAAGGAGAGAGTAATAGAAGTCGGATAAATAGGTGGTTTGACAGAGCACTTGACGGATCGATAGAACCTCCTTGGAACAAGGCGGGCGCGCGTGTCTGCGCGCTCCAACACATTCATCACGCCTCAGCTCCAGCGCCGCGAGGCTCCGAGGCAAGCCCACGAGGACATTCAGAAAGCGATGTCATAAACAAACAAACAAACAAAATATTACAGAACCCCCTCCCAAAAAAAGATAGCTTTGTTATACTGGCTCTGCACCAACAACATACAGTAAGCAGGCAGAGCTCCCACATACACTGGATTCCCTTGTGGGTTGTTTTTTTTTTAAACACCGCCACCCCGTTGATAGCGGAGCATACACAATTCTAGGTATTTCATTAGCAGTACTTGCTTAGGTATGCGGTATAGGTTGAAGAAGCATACATTTCGAGTCCCTGCTACACGGGAACCTGTACACGGCAGAAGCTTTGTTTCTCGTTTTGTTTTATAAAGCTGAAGCTTTAGGCGTTTTAAGACATCAATGAAAGCAGCTGTACTCCTTAAGATACATTGTTCACATGGCTAGGTGCGTTCCCCAGCGGTGGGACAGTCCAGTCATTTTACAACAGGAAGGGCGTGTTTTGGCTTTGAGAGTCCTTAATGGCTTTCACTGATACGCATCAGATTGGACCAAAGAGGAAGCAGAAATCCCCCGTGGCAGGTGTGAAATGGTCCGAGGGCCTGTGTGTGTTGGTGTGTGTGCTAGGTGTGTCAGTTTCCATGCGTGGTCTGTGTGTGTTGGTGTGTGTGCGAGGCGTGTCAGTTTCCATGCGTGGTCTGTGTGTGTGTTATAGCGTTGGCTTGGATGTCCTCTGTGCTGCGTTAAAAAAAAAAAAGGCACGACACAGATTTGAATATGTTCCTCGGACGGTGCCCACGTTTCATCTGGTAGCTAACGTTATTTCTGTCCAATAGTATATATATATTTATATAATGTTCAGTAAAAGTACACAGAAGCCGACAAACGGAAGAAACAAACGTCATACGTACACACATAGGCCAATGTACACGCGCCTACACGGCAGGCCAATGGAGGAGGCTTAAGCAGCGAGAGGAGGCTGAAGGGGGTGTTAACTTTCACGGTCATCCCCGTGACAACCATTCTCGTCTAAGCTCTCTTTTGTCTGCTTCCCGCCCTAACCATTCCGAGCTAGTCAACACAACATGACACGCCCCTCGGGCCGGTTTTGTGATTCGATGAGAGCTAATCTCCAGCCCAGTGGGCGGGCCCTGCTGCTGCTGTGTCCACATACTGGACAGGCCAACGCTGCATGCCATGGCATTCCTTTGCTCTGACGACGGCTGGCTGTCACCCTCGTCCCACAAGTGTCTAAGCTCACCTGCGTGTCGGAAACTCTTACACACACACATGCACACACACACAAAAAAAACACAAACACGTCACACACAAACACCAACACACACCAACACACACACACACACACACACACACACACACACCAACACACACCAACACACACACACACTCACACCCCATGAGCTACAGTATTCACTATGTGGGAACAGAGTGAGTAGAGCACCTTACTCATCCCGTGGCCGTTTCCGACCTAAAGAGGATGGTGGCATTTTAGCATCAACCTTGAGGGATTTCTAAGAGCTGCATTGGTGGCCTGCGACCACATACACGGAGACGTACATATACAAACACACTCACTCCTTCCCCTGCTCCTGAGGACTACAGGGAACACATCTTGGAGGATGGGGCACTCAGGCGAAACTCGTAAAACAGTGATACACTCGGCTGAGCAAAAAGCTGGTCTGGCCGCTGAGGTTGTTTCTCTTCCCCCAGACTGGATTGGCAGTGGTACAGATATCTATTGTTGTGCTTTTCTAGCAGGCTCCGTTGTGTTCGCTAGCAAAATGGATTGTGTTCAGAGCTATACAGTCACGAGTTTTCAACCTGTGGTATTAAGGCCCGAGGGACATGTCATGGCAAACACCACCTCTTCACTCGGTGGGGTCTCCCCTTCATTCCGAAAGCTTCCTTTCCTTGCCCCCTTCCCTCAACTCCTAGCGTTACGCTGCACCTAAGCGGCACCTCCCGTTTCCTCTCGCTCCCCCAGCCTCCTCACACGTCAGAGAGAGAGAGACTCGCGACCCCTACTGCCAGACCACCCCTAAGTGGACACAGGCTTCGCTTGGCCTGTGCTTTTGATTGTATTGATAATTGTATTGTAATAAGTACAAGTTAAGCTATCGCGTATGTCGGATATTGTCAAGTGACTCCCAAAAGACAGATACTTCTCGTTCGTATATATTGCACATAGGAGTTATATCTCACTGAGAAAAAAAATTGAATATACTGTAGGGATACTTACTCGATTTTTCTTTTGAAGTATCATTCATACCACACACATGCTACATGGGATATTTCAAAGGGCATGCATCACTATAAGAGTAGAATAGCTCCTATTTTGATCAAAAGAGGATGAAGGAAGCATTTACAGGTCCCACCCCATGTTGTCCAGCACTACAGTACATCATAGGCAAAATGCACCAAAGGAATTCATATCTATACAAGTATGAGTACAAAAATTACTACAGTCAACTTGACTTAATAAAATGAATCTCTTAAAAAATGAGACAGTTTACAAATATGTCTGGTGGCAGTACATTTGTCTTTGGTGACTTGGTAACTGATCTGAACTGTTATGGAACAAAAAGTAAAAAAGGGTATTTTTTTGTCATCAATTTGTTCCAAAGATCAGCGGAGACATTATTCTGTTATTTGCATTTGTTTAGCTGGAGTTTAATATGGCCACTCTTGACTGCAACATACGTAGAACTGTTGTCTGCAAATGGGAAAGGGGGCATTTATAGTGTCCCCAATTATTGAACTCAAAATGATGAGTCGGTGTTTAAGACACCATTAAAATTACCAAATTATAAATTAACCAAAAATACTTTATCCGCATTGAGTTTGTACACTACACTGGAGTAACATTTCAAATGTTAAAGTTCCGCTCACCTACTTTGAAAATACTTCTCAGAAGACAATTAATGTTTATATCCCTACTGATTCTATAATAACTTTACCCTATGTTTTTCCTTGAACTATTTGCCAGGGCAACACTTTGTTTAAGTTGCAAGGACAATCTAAGTAATAATCTTTACCTCCCACCTTTTCCCAGAGGAACACAACTGCTGACAAAAAAAATTATAATAATGCACGTTATTAAGACACATATACCCTTTCACTAGTGGGCAACTGCTTATAGAACTACAGCTAGGTTTGCAAAGACAAACTACGAGTCTATCGCTGCACACATGGAATGCTATGAAGTACAGTTAGAAAACAAGGACAGTGATCGCTGGGCAGTGGTGAGGAACCTGTTTCTGTTAGTGTCGGCCAGGGGACCGGGGGCATTTACAGAGAAACCTCGGATCTAAAGGGAAGAGGGGAAAGGACAGATGGAGGAATAGGCACTCATCCACAGTACTGTGGACACTATATTCAGTACTATTCTCCCCGTGAACACGGGCGTTTTTGTACTCGACAGATGTAAGAACCAGAGCTCACAAAAGCCAAGAACGCACATTCAGACCAGTGGTGGAGACGGAGATCAATAAATAAATAAATTAATAAATTAATTAATTAATTAATTAATTAATTAATTAATTAATACTAACTGGACAAGTATGCTCACATAAATAAGGAAAATAGATATTCATTCAGCTTTGACGAGGACGGTTCTCCCGCCCCATTGCCAGCTCTACATGAGCCAGGGGAAAGCCAAAGATAGACTTGCTCAGTGTGTACATCTGCCTGTCTGAACATACTCTTCATTTTCAGCGCAACCCACGTCCACTACCTATCTTTCTCTCTCATTCTCTCCGTCTTTTATATCCCATTCCCCTTCTCTTGAACGTCAATGAAAAGGCTGACTTTGTCCCACCACCCCCCCCCCACCCCGTAATATGTCAACATAAAGATAATACAAAAAAAAATCGTGAGCCTAAATCAGTGTTACAACTTGTTTCCAGGGGCAGTAAAAGTCGCACAGTAACAACCTGTGGTCCCTCTGTGCTTTCCATAAGGATTTATTATTACTCGTTTAGGCTACTATTTGGCTACTGTTGCGAGCAGGACAACTACTGAACAGTCACACAGATAAGACTAACTCCATGCAGACAACGAAAAAAGGTCCCAACCAGCCGTGGGATGGTAGTTCTAGGACAGGTCCATTGGAGGTGGGGGACCAATAGGGGTCCTCTCACCGGGGCCAGAGCCACTGCTCTGCTGTGGACTCCCTACCCCACTATGAGTTAAGGCCTCACACAACACGGGAGGCCACTGTTTTTGGCCCCTGTTCCAGTCCCCCCGACGTCCCGGTCAAAGCCGACCGTCGTTCCGGGTCGAGCCTATACATCCGTGCGCATCTTGGTGATGTTGACGTAGTTGGTGTTGGCCAGGGTGCAGTTGCCCGTTTTGAGGCTCTCGGGGCGGAAGTCCTCGGTGCTGTGGTTCACCGCCTCCTGGATCTCCATGTAGTCCGACTTACTGAGCGTGGAGCCGCTGCCGCTCTTCTTCAGGTCCTCCGCCGACTCCACCTTGGGTACGCTGGGGCTGTTCAGGTACTGCGCCTGCTCCTCGCCCTCCGTCTCCCGGTGGTAGAAGTAGTTGAAGTTGGAGACGATGACGGGCACAGGCAGCGCGATGGTCAGCACGCCGGCGATGGCGCACAGGGAGCCAACAATCTTTCCCCCAATGGTGGTGGGCACCATGTCGCCGTAGCCCACCGTCGTCATGGACACCACGGCCCACCAGAAGGCCTCGGGGATGCTGCTGAACTGGGAGTCGGCCTCGTCTGCCTCTGCAAAGTACACGGCGCTGGAGAAGAGGATGACCCCGATGAAGAGGAAGAAGATGAGCAGGCCCAGCTCCCGCATGCTGGCCTTCAGCGTCTGCCCCAGGATCTGGAGCCCCTTGGAGTGGCGCGACAGCTTGAAGATGCGGAACACCCGCACCAGGCGGATGACCCGGAGGATGGCCAGCGACATGGCCTGCTGGCCCGCCTGGCCGTCCTCCGGCCGCTCGGCCAGCTCCGTGCCCAGGGTGATGAAGTAGGGGATGATGGCCACGATGTCAATGATGTTCATGATGTTGCCAAAGAAGCCCGCTTTGCTTGGGCAGGCGAAGAAGCGAACGAGGAACTCAAAGGAGAACCAGATGATGCAGAGGGTCTCCAGGATGAAGAAGGGGTCGGTGAAGTAGGTGGACGTGTAGGTGTAGGTGGAGTTGGGCTGGTAGACTTTGTGCAGCTCCTCCTCGTCATTGCGGAACACGGGCAGCGTCTCCAGGCAGAAGCTGACGATGGAGATGAGGATGACCATGACGGAGATGATGGCGATGATGCGAGCGGGGCCCGAGCTCTCAGGGTACTCGAACAGCAGCCACACCTGCCTCTGGAACTCGTTCTCAGGCAGGGGCCGCTCCTCCTCCTTTATGAAGCCCTCGTCCTCCCTGAAGATTTCTATGGCCTCCTCGCCAAGCTCGTAAAACCGGATCTCCTCGGAGAATATGTCCAGGGTGACGTTCACGGGCCGGCGGAGACGCCCCCCTGACTGGTAGTAGTAGAGGATGGCGTCAAAACTGGGCCGATTCCGGTCAAAAAAGTATTCGTTCCTGAGGGGATCAAAGTACCTCATTCTCTTCTTGGGGTCCCCCAGCAGGGTCTCGGGGAACTGGGAGAGGGTCTTGAGCTGGGTCTCGAAGCGGAGGCCCGAGATGTTGATGACCACCCTCTCGCAGCATTCGTGGTCCGGTTCGGGGTCGTACGTGTCGTGGGGCTGGCCGGGGTGCGCTGCGGCCTCGTCCACCGGGTCGCCTGTGACAACGGTCATGCTGGAAAGAGATGAAGCCTGCAGCTTTCAGATGGGTAGGGGCCGTCTCAAAGCGGAAACGGTTCCACGCTCCCAAGGACTGAGACTGAGGGGGCAGCCAGCGACGAGCTACAGAAAGAGAGAACGCAAAGAAATTGGACAGGTATCGTGTCAGCTGTATACGTCGTAAGTTATAAAATACGTAGTGTTCAAAGTTTTCAAATGAAAATGTACGAGCTAAATGCCAATGTAAAATCCATATTTGTAATGTAATGTCTACATGTCTTTTTCGTGAATGCGTGCATGTGAGTGTTTTACTGGTTTGAGTGTTTTTTAAACGGTGAAACAAAATGGATTATGTCATGACCAACCAACAGCAGCGTGAAAAGTCATGAGGTTCCGCCCAGGAAGATTTTAGAGGGCTCCACTGAGTCTGTGTGTATTAGGTTATGGGTTATCTTTCATGCGATCATAGATCAATATACTTTCCAGTAATACTATATCAATTCTCATAGGGTGCAATTATTACCCAGAGAACCTGATTATATGCTGAGTGCTCCATGCCATCTCAGGGAAATAGATTCAGCTCCGCACAAATCTCCTTGGACATACATTAACCTCAGATTTGACGGAAGGATACTTGAGCCTCGACTCAAAATGCTTCACCCTTTACTCGTTTGAATTTCCAAATCAGATTCAATTTAGGAATATTTGATCCAGTATGGACAGTTGCAGCCATGAGGAACTGCCATTGCATTATTGAAGAGCTTTGTATGAAATATTAACATGCTGAGAAATTGGTTGGGATTATATGCATGTTGTGCAGAACACTACATTTACAGAGGACAGTCACACTAATGTTAAACTACCACATAATGGCAAATAAATTGTTTATGGATCATGTCAACACTTCTAATGGTATTCTCACATTTGCTGCTTATTTAAAACCATAATTCTATCTACCATTTTAATAACAATAAGAGACAGTTCTGCTCTAACACAGGTGGCAATGCATTTGTCTTGCTTGTCGTAGTTCAAGCTATGAAGTAGGTCGGGTCGGACAGTGTTTAAGAGTGGTCTACTACGCATGAACACTTGAGTATCCAACATTTAGCTTGTAGCTTACCTGTTTATTTTGGCACCTGCGCAGACGTCTGGTGTGTGCTATTATTCGGGTGTCGTCTGCTACGGAATAAAAACACGCATTGGGCCCACTGCAAGACAGCACAGCCATAAGACAGCTCCCACTGTCAACGAAAAGCATGCCCCCGAAAACGCTGCAGCAACCAAGCATCGACCATAGAAAAGGGGGTTGAGGGATGAAAAGGCAGTACCTCACCAGCTCCCTATCTATACCTCCCTGCTTCAGCTAGGTACGAGTGGATACCCACCCTAAATCCGGGGGGTGAGCTGCGCGGGGAAATCCAGTTTTAGTGTGAACACTGTGTGATTTTCATTCACCAATCCTAAATGTTCCAAAATACCAGAATCAGCACAATGTGACGCCCACTCCTCAAAACATGACGCTGTGTCGTCTGCAATAGCGGCAAGGTAGTCCTCTATCTGCAAAGACAGAAGAAAGGGAGGTTTCGGGAAGCGTCGGGGCTAATATTTCTTATCTGAAGCTCCAATCTGGCCAGTAACCTGTTAGCTCTCAGACAGGATAGTATTCCACAGGAAGGTTTTGATTCCTTGGAGTCATAAGGATCAATAGCCTTGTCCTCAAAACCAAGACTAACTTTATCTGTTATTATAGCCGTGGTAGTGCGATGATACCGCACAACAATAATGGCAATTCGATTATTATTTCCATAATTTCGTGGAATAATGCAGTTCATTTGTGATTTTCTCAACAAGCAAATTTTGATGGATGGAAACAATATTTTACCTTCTTTTTTTTGCAAGTAATTTGCAACTAAGTTCATGCACTACTCAAGCTCACGTCGTAGGCTACTTTATGTTGGCAAGCGCAAAGTGATAATGTAGTCCACTTTGGGGAGGCTTTTGCCTACAGACATGCCTTAAACGAACCCTCTCACCGGCGGGTTGGAGACTAGATGCATGCTTTAGCCTAAATATGGCCTTTCCCCGACTTTTTACGTATACATTATTTTAAGAACATGCATAAAGAAAAATCACCCTGTTTTGGGGCTGATAGTTTATACGCATGTATCCAATTTTGTCTCTCATAAAATGGCTTACAAACAAGCGGACATGAGTTATCCTTCTTACTTTTCTCCTTGCCTCATTTCTTTGAAGCTCAGGAAGGCGTCGCATCTCTTAAAGACCACCTGTTTTCTGTGTCTTCCCTTGTCTCTCATAATTCGCTGCAATTCGGCTGACATTAGGTCGCGCGGGCTGCAGTTGGATATAGCAGTGCATACAAAGAGCCTCTGCGCGCGCCTCACCCGTTCCCAGTGCGCTATCCCTTCCGCCACTCCTAGAGCTCCAGATTAAAGGGGACGCTTTTCTCACAAATGGGTGGAGACGTTTAAACTCGGCAGTACTGGCACCCCACCGCAGCATCATCAACCCTGACAACTGTTACTGTTAAATTAGATTATAATGTTGAAGCCTAAATCATGTATTCCAGAATGGACCTGTTGTGCAGGGATTTAGTGTCATTACGAGTTAGGAAATGTCCTGAATGAGGCATTCATTGGTTGTGTGTGTGTGTGTGTGTGTGTGTGTGTGTGTGTGCGTGCGTGTGTTTGTGTGTAAGAGAGAATGGGAGAGAGAGAGAGAGTGTGTGTGTGTGTGTGTGTGTGTTGCAACGAAGTGGGGTTATAGCAGCTGTAAACCTGTCGGTGCCACAAGCTAAAGTGTTTAATGTACAATATATTACAGAGGAGTCTGATGCTGGCTCTAAGACACAGCAGTGATTTACTGTCAGTGTCTCATTAATTGTACTGTTCCTGCACCGGCCTGAGATATGGCTGTATCACACGCCAGTTGGTGCACACACATAAGTACACAGGTACACGAACCCACACACACTTTCTAAAACTAATTTATTACCCCCCCCCCCCCCACTCCACCCCATTTAACTACTATGATGACTTTGAATGCTTTGTAAATGTGATTAAAATATTTGGATTTAACGTTCACATGGTTGAGGTGATTGATCTTTCCACGACAATGAGAGAGATTGGATCTATACTGAATATGTCCAGCTATGCTTGTATTTTTCATTGAGTTCATACACAATGCAGGTTTGTAGGTGCATTGAGCTTTTCGTGGGGTCATCAATAGTTTCCCTACCTCCAAAACCCCCTGATTGAAAATGAGTGCACGTGAATATGACTGGAGAATCAGAAATATTTGAAATATCCAAAATGCACTTTGTCACAGGATAAAACATCTGATCATGGGAAAACATGGCCATAGAATAGTCAGAATAAAAACAACAATCTACTTTTGATTTAAGATAATGGACAAATAAAACATTAGATCTGGAGGAGCCATTTCAAAATCTCGTCCAGGGTGCCAAGCAGGACGGTGACAGCCTGCTTGTTTCCATTCCTTTCACCATTCAGTCCCTTTCCCATCTGCTAAGGTGAGCTTCAGTGAAAATACGTCATTTCTCCAACCCAATGGTCGGACTATTGATTTGAAATGATGCCACTGCACTATATGACTGTAGCCATATCTCACCCCTCAAAGAGCCTCCGACCAGTGACGCCGTGACCATGTTCCGATATGCAGGCGGATTGATGGCCGAAGTCTCCTGAATCGCCATCGACGCCGTATGTAAATGAGTTGAGAGTCATTATGAAATGGAGGGACCCGCTGGTGGAGACCCCACTACTCTGTCAGCGACTGTAGATCACCTGTCACCACATTCAATTATCCATAACCCAGTTTTACTTGCACTGGGAATATTGTGTGTGTGTGTGTGTTTGTGTGTTTGTTTGTGTGTGTGTGTGATCCCACTCTGCTCCAGCCCCTCCTCTCCCCAGTCCCTACTCTGCCTTATGAAATGATTGTATTACCAGCGTGTGGAGGCCTGCCATTAGCTGGGTGCATTAACCCCGGCCCTCAGTCCTTCAACTACACCACCATTATTCCTCATCTCTTTATCTCTCTCTCTTTCTCTCTTTCTCTCTCTCTCTCTCTCTCTCTCTCTCTTTCCCTCGTTCTATCATATCCCTTCAGGTTACCGGGCCTCAGCAGAACGACGCGATTGATTCGGGGTTCTGTTCGGGCAGCCAGACGAGACGGAACCTTCTCCGAGGTGTGCTTTGGAGTGACCTCCGTTCAGGACGTTCTAAAAGAGGCCCCTCGTGGAAGATCTACCTCGGCCGCCCGTGGCGATGAGTTACAGTCCCCACCAAGGTGAGTGACTGCAGAGTCAGCGGCTTTTAAGCCGCACTATAGATATCACAGGGACATCCGTGTGCTCTGCTCCTCAGACTACAAAAGATGTCCTGTGGATGTCACAAAGTTTTCACGAGAGGAATCTTTTTTAATGAAAATCGTTTTTACCACCTGCTTAGAATTTTAAGTGGATGGTTTTGTTTTTGTTCTGTGTGTATTTGTATCAGGTGATATCATTTTTTTGAAATGATTTTGCTTACGTTAATGTTTACATGTGTAATTATATCTCAATTTGGTGTCTTTAAATAAATATAATTAGAATATTGAGTGAGAGAGAGAGGGGGGGGGGGGAGAGACAAGAGAAAGAGAGAGAGAGGAACAGGAAGAAAGGCCAGGGTGTGACAAAGACAGTTTGCCATTACTGCGTCCCCACACCCTGCCTGCATCGCCACGTGACAGAGCAGTCCTGTCCATGTGTGTGTGTTTGCGTGTACACAATGGCATGCGTGCCTGCATGCTAAACCTCCGCAGGGTAGTAGCGTCGCCCTTTTCAACCTCCACAAACCGCAGCGGGTGCTCCACCATTTACCATCCACAGAACACAAGCACTCGTCCCACCAAATACAAGATTAGAACAATCAATCAGTCAGGCAGACAATGGATTTGTTTTCACGCAGTTAATGATTGAAATGGAAACGAAGAAGCAACAGATTAAATAACGCACGTCCCTCTGTCTAAAGACTCATTAGTATGCATCATTTGCATGTTAGGTAATAACTCCCCGCGTGTGTGTTCATGGCCTTCCTGATGCTTATTCTTCAAGCAGAGACGGGAATCACTCCCTAGGTAGTAAGCAATCTCGCACCCTTCATCCCACTCTGTCCTGCCTCATCCTCCTCTACCTCAGGGGCCTCCTTATATTTAACTGGTGACCTTGGAGATGGTACACCTGCTCATC
>JAVQIZ010124521.1:0-32594 GCA_036023535.2 Galaxias brevipinnis | reverse complement strand
ATGGCTTTTCCCTGGCACAGTGGGGCTCCATTCGCTATGGAGGCTGTGTCTTTCAGAGCAGGTAAGTCCTTGGCACAGTATGGCTATTCTTCCCTCTGCACATTGGTCTGGAATTGCTGTGATAAGATTTTTGGGTAAAGGTGGCAACTTCCTTCACCATGAATGGAGCGATGAATGTGTTGTGTCTAAAGGAAAACCTTCAACAACTCGATGAGTACCTCAACCACGTCTATTTTTAAACATGTACAGTATCTACTGTAAGCTGTCCCTCAAAGTAATTCTCTTGTTTTGAGGCACATGAATTTATAGTGGCACCATCAGTTTTGACTAATTTCAATGTCACACAGGGATGGAATCATTCGTTCGGAGTCACGTTGCATCTGTTTGGATGCTCCTGTTTGTTAATTTGTGTGCCCACTAAAAGTCTGTAATCTCACATACTTATTATTATTATTATATTCTTTTCCATGGCTTTTTTTTTCTCCTGCAGTATCTCAGCAACCATACATGTTACACACACGGTTCCTACATCAAACCATGTGTCCTGGTATGCTGACTATAGGCACTGTCACATGATAATATAACAAGCTAAAACATTTATATAATAATTATAAAACGTCCAAAAGGGGAATTTTTCTATGTTTTCCCACTTTTTCCAATGTCAATCCAGATCTCAGGCACCATATATGTTCACATACTTCAAAATGTGCGTCTTGTCATGCAGATCTGTGCTTTAAAAAAAAAGACAATTTGCAAATTAAATTTTTAATTATCATTAATTAACATGATTTTCAGAGGTCTCCTACGGATTTTATGTTACATATGTGGTCGGTCAATATGTTCGGGTCTCCATGGTGCACAGGTTTTTGATATAATACATTACCATACAAAAATAGATTATCTCACTGAGTTTTCATGTGAAACATGAATGTGAAACAATGTGAAAAATGGCATTCATTATTATGACTTTCAACCAAAAATGCTTAAAGCATCTTTGTCAGCTTTTATGTTAGAGGCACCATTCCAACTGCATATCACTCAGCTTTGCCAGCTTAGGCAACATACTAAAGATCATATTGATACATCCCATTATTTTTGAGTTTTTAGTTTTTAGTTTAGTGCAACTTCTGTAGACTTAACACTACTGTTCACAATTCATCCGTTGCGCTCGTCCATTGCGCTGGAACTACGCAATGTCATGTGAAGTAGACTGCAGGAAGACTGGGGAAAGAGGAGCACACACACCATTTTTGTATTTTTATATAAAAGTATATTGTATAGAACAGTGGTTCTCAAACTTTATGGACAAACTACCACCTCTTAGCAAACTAAAACATCTAAGTACCACCTCACCAACTACCCACCAACTCTAGGAAAATCACAGAAAAACATTATGTATGCATGTGTGCTTACATGCGCACATCTTTATGGCTACGGTCCCACAACAAGACAAAAGTGAAAACTACACGTGGACAGGAAGCTACCATCTGAATTAGTTACAATATCCTACCTGGACAATAGTGGTGAAAAAATTCTAAGTTGTGAAGTCTACCTATAATAACTGTCCTAGATGCCAAGATGGATCAATCACCTCAGGATAGACAAGTACATCTCCAAATGAATCCATTCCACTTTCATTCCATGAAAATTACCACCTCTCTGATAATCCATACCAGGTTTTGCTCGCTACCTTGTAGTGACAGAAACTTGTCTTTCGTCAAGGCAACAGATACCCCTTTTCCACCAAGCAAGTTCCAGGGCTGGTCCGTAGCCAGAGTCAAATCTTGAACCCGTTCTTTGCTTTTCCATCACCAAGGAGCCGGCTCTTGGCCAGAAAAACGGGTTCCAAGCTGGCTCCAACTCTTTGCTGGTCTAAGACCAAGCACCACTTTTAGTCCCGCCTTTAATCGATTTTTATTGGCCAGCTGACAAGGAAGTGACATTGAGGAGCGCTGCACTTTGGTAAAAGTTAAAATTTTTCACATCAGATAGGCTACATGACGTGCTCTGCCAAAATTGCAAGAGTGCAAGGGGGCGTCGCTTTGGAAAAGGAGCACTCCAGGCACGGGAAGAGGCACTGGAGGTTGAAAAAGCTATTTCAGTTTACTAGAGTGGCTAGCTAATGGCTAGTCTGCTATTACTGTTGTGCATTGCAGTTAAGCCTTGCATTGCTGCTAAAGCAGTGATGTATACTGACATAATGACTTGGTTCTCTAGCGTGTAGAAAAGCAAACGATACTTCTAAGGCTCTCAAATTGAACCGAGGGTGAACTGGCTCTAGGTTCGTGTTGGTGGAAAGGGGGTAAGAGAAACGGACAATCAGTCAAAAGAGCGAGCTCCCCTCAAGTCTGACCCGACTATAAAGTTTGCCAAAGACATAGTTAAAGGGGCCCTATTATGCAAATTTTCAGGTTCATACCTTTATTTAGGAGTTCTTCTAGAATAGGTTTCCGCATTTTAATGTTCAATAAACAATGTATTTTTCCATACTGCCTGATTCTGCAGCACCTCTATTCACCCTCTGTCTGAAACGCTCTGTTTTAGCTCCTGTCTCTTTAAGCCCCCCCCCCCCCCCATTTGCTCCATTTACACCATCAGAGATTACTTTTAATAAATAAAGTCAATCCTTTACAGGGCAAGGTTACAGAGGCGGTGCCCTCAAAACAATCATGCTTTTAGGTGACTCCCTTTCTTTTAAGCTTCATATTCAGCAAGTGGTAAACCATTGCACTCCTCACGCCCGTTGGTTGGCTAACTTTGTTTATCTGTAGACAAATTCATTGGGCAATCTCAGGTCGCCTACCATATTTTCTGTGCAAGTACATTAATTTTAAACAGAGAAATGATTGTTTGCGGTCACAGGAATTAGGCCCGAACTATGTTTGGAAGGGCCGCTTTCATGTTCGCAGCCCCCTTTATGTGGAATGAACTACAACACAATCTTAGACCGCAAGATCAGGTTTCTCAGGGAAAATTCCAAGTAAATGACAAAAGAACAGGAAGATATGTCGATTGGGAATTGTGAATGCTTTGTAAACATCTGAATTTCTGTTATCAGTCTGAATTTCATGTGTTTGTTCTGCTGATCCCAAGTCTGCTGCTGACAGGTCTCTCTTTAAAAATATATTTGTAATCTCAATGTGACTACCTGGTTAAATACAGGTATATTATAAATATGAATGTAATAATAATAATAATAATAATAATAATAATAATAATAATAAAAATTATTAAGAGGAAGAGACATGTCCATTATGACTAGAACTGTGTGAGTGTGAGTGTGTGAGTGGGTTGGTGGGTGGGGATTCTTCTATGTTGTATCTAAATGGACCGTGTCATGATGGTTATGTCCTCTCGCAGCAGAAATCTTAATGTAAGCACAGTGAGCCCCTCAGCTATCATTGGTGAGTGACATGTCCAGGCTTCCTTAACAGAGTCAAAGGTGGACTGCTACTAATCCTTGTAACAGTAGATGAATAATCCCCTGGATTGAAGCTTGAGTGTTGAACGGTTACCTTTCCACTCTTGTTTTTGTGGCAAGTGATCTTTACATTTTCAAAGATGTCTTAGTCTTTGGAGACCTGCACAATTTGCACCCACAATTGCTCCACTGTAATGCATTTGCCATATAAAATGGTTAGTTTTTAACTTTAGAATAATTTATATAATCTACTGAAAAAAATCTACTTTAAAGTGTAGGAAATAGTAGGAAAGCCCTACCTTTCCAGTTAGAACCTTTCTAAGTTTTTGTGGTCCAACTGACTTGATATTTCCAAATGGCATATTTGAATCAAACATTTGCAGTAGGGGTACTCACATCTTGCATTTGAAAACCATTGTGCTTGGGTGTGTGTTTTGTTAGTGCTGGGTGCACGAAGATCTTTCTAAGGCATTTTCCTTTGAGGGTTGAATGGTTAACAAAGACCTGGGTAATCTTACGATTTGGTGTTTCATTTTTAAGGGATTACAGTACCCGCTCTTTTAGAAATTAGCAAAAGAGATGGACATACAAAATGGCGGAAAAAGGAAAACAAATTGTAGCATAATCTCTTGCGAAAAAGGAAGCTTGAAAGAGGCAGTCCCTCCATTGTCCAGCCCTCCCCCGAACATAAAATCCCATAATCCTTCATGTTTGATGTCCCAAAGCTAATGGCGTTTATTAGGACTGTCCAAAAGGCGCTTTGTTCCTGCTACGGCCGCTGTTGAGGTTTTGAATGACATTGCGGGGACAGAGTGGGTAACTTTAGCTTAATCTGGGTTTAACGGGCCCCGACGCACACACAGGTGTGTGGCCCTTAAGCCCAGGGGAGACCCGCCTGTTTTGCAACCTACACCAACGATCTATCCAGCTTCTGAGGCTGGAGACATCCAGAGGAACACACACCACACCTTTAACCCAAGAAGCTTTAGCCATCTCTTGAGCTGAAGTGCCCATTATCACATTTTAATTAAATGACTACCTATGCTTGCTCTGTCTTTTCAAAATGGTATGGACTGACCTTCTCCTGAAAGAGTTTTCATCTTGCCTGCTAAGGAACATTGTAAAAAAAATAGATTTTCTTCAAACCCTACCTTTCTTTGTGGTGTAGAATTATACATTTTCCCTCTTGAATTAAGGCTGGGTTAACAAACACAAACACAAAAAAGTATCATACTCTTCATTGGGTCAGAGATCATGAATACATATGTTGTCAGATCTTGTGATTTCATGCATCAAGATGGTGTGACAACCTGAAAAATATTCTTATGAATAACAGAAGTACTTAAGTCCTTGTGAGCGTCTTTGCAAAATATTTTCTAGTCTTTATGTTTATTAACTAGTTAATGTGGGGTCAAAATACATTACTGACATGCTAATATACAGTATTATGACCCTTCTAGACCCCTCAGGTCAGCTGGACCAGGTCTATTCAAGGGCTCATAATATAAGATTCAGAATATTTTTTTGTCTAGCATTGTTTTATCACTTATAGAGATTGTACCAACAACAAGAAAAATCTAAATCTGTACCTTGTTCATTTTCTCTATTTTACCTCTGACAACACATCAACGTTATTTCTCTATTTTACCTCTGACAACACATCTACGCTATTTCTCTATGTTACCTCTGACAACACATCTACGCTATTTCTCTATTTTACCTCTGACAACACATCTAACCTATTTCACAAGCTGTTCTGAATTTCAGCGATTTGTGACGTAGAAAATAGGGAACCATCAGTGCTACACTAACATTTGCATAGTTCTGCCTTTCCCACGGTTATAACCGCCCTCCAGTAATCTAAGGTCAGTGAGTGCAACTTTCGAGTACCACCACTAATCTAAAATCAAAATCAGCTGCTATGGCGACGCTGTAAGGAGAGGATGCTGACATTGATTGTTCACCGCTTTTCCACAGCATTTTGTCAAATTTACCATCTGTATATAATTTTATTTTCTTTCCTTTATGCCAATTACATTAGTCCTAATAGGTGTTATATTCATCTTTATATTGCTATCTTTACATTACATTACATTCATTTAGCAGACGCTTTTATCCAAAGCGACTTACAAAAAATAGTGCCTACACAAGAGAAGGTGAAAACTACAAGTCGGGTAGATAAAATAAGTGCATCACAGACCTAATCACCTACAGAAGAGCTAAGCAAGTGCAATATTAAACATCAGGATACAAAACAGATCCATCTCAAACCAACTAAAAACAATTTCTAAGTCACATTTATGAGCCAAAGTGCAGTCGAAACAAGTGAGTCTAAATTTCGGTGGGAAATGTACAAAGACGTTGCGGTCCTAATGTTCGTGGGGAGGTCTTTCCACCACTGAGGGACAAGGACAGAGAAAAGTCGTGAACGAGGAGCCAGGCTGTCCTTTCCACGGAGTGAGGGGGCAACAAGGCGACATCCAGTGGCAGAGCGACGTGGTCGGGATGGGGTGTAGGGTCTGAGCATCGACTGTAGCAAGGAGGGTGCAGTTCCGGTCATCGCCCAATAGGCTAGGACAAGTGACTTGAATTTGATGCGTGCCGCTACCAGCAGCCAGTGCAGTGTGTGAAGTAGAGGAGTAGTGTGAGTGAACTTAGGAAGGTTGACGACCAGACGAGCGGCTGCGTTGTGGATGAGTTGAAGGGCTTTGATGGCACTCGCAGTCAACCCAGCCAAACAGGGAGTTGCAGTTGTCCAGGCGCGAGATGAAAAGGGCCCGGACTGTGACCTGTGCAGCCTCTCTTGTAACGAAGGGCCGTATCCTCCTGATATTGTAGAGAAGGAATCTGCAGGAGCGCGTTACTGCCTATTAGCTGAGAAGGACAGCTGGTAGTCCAGGGTGACCCCCAGGTTCTTTGCCGTACTAGATGAGACCACAGTGTTATCAACGGTGATGGTTAGGTCTTGGAACGGCCTGGACTTCCCGGGGAGGAATAGAAGTTCTGTTTTGTCAGGGTTGAGCTTCAGGTGGTGAGCTGCCATCCATGCTGATATATCAGCCAGGCATGCCTACATGCATTGCACCACCTGGGTGTCAGAGGGAGGGAAGGAGAACATTAGTTGAGTGTGATCCGCGTAGCAGTGATAGGACAGACCATGAGAATGTATGACTGAGCCCAGTGACTTTGTATAAAGAGAGAAAAGGAGAGGGCCCAGGACTGAGCCCTGAGGGACTCCGGTCTAGATGCTGCACGGTTTTGAGACCAACCCTCTCCAGGCTACCTGGTACAAACGGTCTGTCAGGTAGGATGCAAGCATGGAGAGCGCAGACCCCGAGATAACCAGGTCTTCAAGTGTAAGAAGGAGAGTCTGGTGCTTCACCGAGACAAAAGCAGCAGAAAGGTCCAGGAAACTGAGAACAGAGGAAAGTGAATCTGTTCTCGCTGTGTGGATCGCCCCCGTAACCGCGAGAAGGGCGGTCTCCGTTGAGTGGCCCTCCTTGAATCCTGATTGGTGGGGATCTAGGAGAATGTTCTGCTTGAGATAGGAAGAAAGTTGGTTGAGTGTAGCTCGTCCAAGGGAGAAACAGGCATGTAGGTGTTAACATCAGATGAGTTGAGAGAGGATTTCTTAAGAAGGGGTGTGACTCTAGCTATTTTGAAGGCAGCTGGGAAATACCCATTGACCAGGGTTAGGGTTAGAAAAAGGTCGAAAGAGGCTGTAGCAGCCAAGACAGAAGATGAGAATTTAGTGAGGAGAGATTGAAAGATACTTAGGTGTTGATGGTTACAGGATTTCTTCCATAGCCTCTCTGCAGCTCGTAGTGACCTCCTAGCAGTACACACTGCTTCAGCCATGGAGCAGGGGGTGTAGTTTGAGTCAGCCTGGTGGTGAGAGGGCAGACGGAATCCAGGGAAGTGGTCAGGGTGGAGAGGAAAGTCTCAGTGTCAGGGGAAAGCTGGGTAAAAGAGTCTACCGAGGGGAGGGACGCCAGGACGGAGGATGAGAGGGCAGAGGGAGCCAGAGAGCTGATATTCAGACGAGAAGTGACTGTGTGAGTGAGTGCTGTGGTGTTGGGTTTTGGAGACAGGGGAAGAGAAAAGGAAACAAAGTAATGGTCAGATACATGCAAAGGAGTAACCGTGAGATCAGTAGTAGAGCAAGGCCTGGTTAGAACGAGATCAGCTTTGTGAGTTGGAGGAGATGGGGCGGGTGTTTAGGAAAAATGGATTAAAAGCGAGAGAAAGCCACAGGATGCAAACTTGTCTGTGGAGATGTTGAAGTCACCAAGGAGAATCAGCGACTGGCCATACACAGGGAAGTGGGACAAGAAAATGTTTCCAGGAAAATGGCCAGTGAGCTAGGTGGGCGGTAGGGAACAACAATGTGAATGTGAATATGTGACAGTGACGGCATGGAATTCAAATGTGGTGGCAGAGAATTGTGGCAATGGAAAGAGTGAAAAGTGACATTTTGGAGAGATGAGGCCCCTTCCTCCACCACACCCCGAGGTTCACAGAGAGAGGGAGAAGGAGTAGGCTGCAGAGAGGCCTGCCGGGGTAGTGGTGTCCTGAGGGGTGATCCAGGTCACTGTGAGCGCAAGAACGTGCAGAGAGAGTGTGGAGGCATGGGCTGAGATAAAGTCGGCTTTCTGCACCGCTGATTGGCAGTTCCAGAGCCCCCACCCGCTCCCACACCCCCCACTGACAGGGTAGAAGAGGAGAAGAGGAGAAGACAGAGAAATAGGATTGGGACACAAGTAAGTCAGCAGACAATGCAACAAGCAGAAAATTATAACGAGAGAATGAAAGAATTAGCCCATCGTCAAGCTCCAGACGACCCCCTCCAAACGAAGACTCCCTCAAACAAAGACTCCGCCTTTGTCTTAGTTTGCCTGAGTCTTCGTTTGCCGACGCTACGCTGATGCCTGCCTGTGGCTGCTATCTTTTCCCTAAAGGACACATTACTTTATCCTAGCTAATTTGGTTAGCCGTCATTGAGGACTTGTTATTGTTGTTGCTAGGCTGACAGGCTAGCCTAGCCTTGGACTACAGCTTGTTTCTAATAACGGGGCCAGTAATTGCAGCTGGCATCTTCTCCGCCTGGCATGGCACCGGAGTGCTCCATCGATCAACTGTATAGCTTTAATAACTACAGTACTCTGACCTGCACCTCATTAATTAAGAAACTTTGACTGCGTTCCTCTGAGTCAGAGCACTCCATTCCCTCCATCAGGACGAAAGAGCGCATCTGCAGCCGACGCACTTCTACACATGTTGGTGTTACCCTGAACAATGTGTCACCCTTTGTTAAATTGGACAGTTATGTGGCATCTATCTTGTCCCCCACCAATAACAACACCGCTAGGTTTGCACTGTTTAACACACGCGTGTTCAACAACAAGGCTCTATTCATAAATGAGGTTGTCACGGATCACTCAGTCGACTTTATGTGTCTAACGGAAACTTGGCAGCAAGTTCATGACTTTGTGCTGCACCTACACTGAACATTGACACGTTGAAAGACTGGTGTTTAATTATCCACAGACTCACATCTAGTTGAAAAATAAGTGAATTTCACTTACATCCTATGACCCAAACTTGTTGAATACTTCATTTAGCGAAACAACAATATATATTGTTTTAGAAAATTGGTGAAGAATCTGTTTAAAACTAAAAATGTGAAGCAGCAAACACAACAGTACACTACAAATAGCTGGAACCAACTTCCAGAAGATCTGAGGCCCACTCCACGCCTGACTACTTTTAAATCTAGATGAAAAACAAATATGTTCTTGATTTCATTTGGCTGATTGTTCCTTCTTAGCAACTTTATATCTTACAGTTGTTCTTGTTCCTTTCTTGGTCTTTTGTTTCTTCATTGTATGTTTTAGTTTGCCATGTGGTAAAAAGCACATTACATTTCCTTTGTGTATAAACTTTGCTATACAAATAAATTAGATTTTTTTTTAATTTGATTTGATTTGATTAAACATTTATTGATGTATATGTCCTCAGTTATGTTTTACATACAGGAGTATTTGATAGCCTCTAAATGCAATGCCTATAAAGAAAATATACAACTTTTAGTGGGCTACACATTCAGTTGTAACTCCCTTTGATTTCCTAAAATCTGTAGACAAACAGAATATGTTTTGAAACAACAATCCATGAAATATGGATTGAATCCCAGGAAGCGTGTACTGTACCCAGATGGGGAATGCGCTCCACAACGCCTTCTGTCATTTCAGAATGCTGCCACTATAATTGGATTTGAACGCCATTCCTTCAATAGAAAGAATGAATTTTCTAAAATTCAATTGCCAAAATCAAGGCCAGCAGCCCAGTGATCCATAAACACCACTACGATGAGGTCAGCCTCTGCAAGTACCAGCACATGCAATATCACTATTGGCTTCACTTTGGATTATATTGCAGAGACCGTATGTCTGGTGTACATCCAGCAATAGGAACATCTTTAAAATTAATGTTTAAAAGCGTCTATTGCTTTATTGTTTTGTTTGTTTTGTTTTGTGGGGCCTAAATAAGTCTAAGATAATGCTTCTAGGTTATGTTTCATCTGTCAAATAGATATGGCTTCAAGAGTGAAGTGTATTATTTTTGTTTAATTCTCTGTCCATTTATAATTTTTTATATTTGTTCAGGAACTATTTCCAATGACATTGAAAACAAAGTCAGCTTGATGGCAAGGTTGTTTATTTGACATCTAAGATTTAGAGCAGGCCTACCTCTAGTCACTTTCAAACCTTCCAAACCAACACATCCACACACAACACACAGACAAACACATGCATACACACGCAGGTGAAACAGAGTGATGTACGGGAAGTAAAATCCTACCTATCTATAGGGGCATTACTATTTATTTATTCTTTCTTCAAGACATGCTTGAGCCTCTTTTGCAACCTTGGTGTACATGTCCTCAGCGAAGACATTGAGTTAGAATCCCCCTGGAGCACCCTGGGGTAAATAATGTGCCTTACCAGGGAATCTTTGTGATTGCTGGAATTAGCTTTAAAATAACCTCTTTTTAGGTTTTATTTTCCTCAAGGGTAACTTGCCCCTTTAACCTCCCATAGTGCTCCCTAAGGTTAACATGTTTTCCTCTAAGAAAGATAGTTTTGTGAAAAAAATTACATTTCATGTGTTGAAATAGCCTTTGGTAAAGCATCATAAGCTAGAATTTTGTTGTTGTTGTGAGTGAATGATGAGTCAACGTTTACAGCTCAGTGGCTTGCACACCATATGACCACATCCATTTATGATCTATTGAATTTGCTCTCCCACCCGAGTCATCTGTAACTTTGGAGGACCAACAGGGGACATTAGCCAACAACAAACATCTGATTCACTGACATTTTGAAAAGGGCCAGTGCAAACCTCATATCTTCAATATAGGAAATATTCATAATTACCGGTATTTGATGTATTCATTCATTCATATTTTTGTATATTCATTCCATATTTACCCATCTCAGCCAGCTCTTTAGTGGAACGTGTTACGGAAATTCTCAACCAGTCGGAGCACAGATGCATCCCTGTATACAATTGCAGTCAATCTGAATTCTGCTATTACAAACGCAATGCTTTTGGAGCGTGGATGCCATGCAATGGGCACCATGCTTGTGTGTTTACATGTTTGTGTTTCCAAAAAAGAGCTTGAGCAGAGATATTTGTAAAAGACAGAAAGATAACGCTGCAGAACCCTAGCCCCAGGGAAATAACTGTGCTCTCAGTCTCTTTGTGTCTCAGCCTTTTCACCAAGCTCAGACAAGCCGATCTGAGAGATTCCCACTCTTTAATCCAATACTTGATAAGGCTTCAAAGCAACCTGTAATTGATAGCACGTGTGACATTATCTACAACACTCCACTTTATTTGAAAATCTCTGAGCCCTCATGATGAGGGCTATGTTCTCATAAGCCAGCAATTCACTAGGGTTAGCTATGACGACTAAGTACACCTGCAGGGCTTTCCATTTTATTATTGTAAATTTTGTTTGACATAATTTTGTTATGTCAAAAAGGCATTAAAATGTCAGTGATTAATTAGAAGTAGACCTAAAACATTGGTTTCAAAGCTGTTGCTAATCCTTGAAAAGTAGTAACAAGCAAATGTGTGTCATATAGACTTTCACAAGTAGCCTATCAGGTAGGTCGGGATGAGATCTTTTGGAGCCTGTTAAGCACTGCTGAAACAATTTATTGTGTCCTACATGTCAAAATAAAGTCCTACAAACAGCAGAAAGAACCTCAGTAAATTATGAGGTGCCATTTAGGGATGCACCGATGTATCGGCCGTACATCGGTATCGGCCGATGTTGACCTTGTTGACTGCCGTCGGCCTATCGGCAAATAAGCTGGCATTCACCAATGGCAGTGGCCGATGTTAATGTCGCATCAATTTGCGTGGTCTAAATGTTGTGGCCGCGCGCATGTCTGTTTTCAAATAAGATTAGAGGGAAAGAAAATGTCATCTGTGTGGTAATATTTCAGAGTGGGCTTTGAAATATTAAAGGTTGTTTCATAGGCTACAGTATGATGGAATTTGTGCTCAAATCGAATTTCAGCAGCCAGTCAAATTTCGGCACAGCACCAGTATTAACATCAAGCAAAGTTTGTCAGAACTGGTGGCAATGCACTTGTTTTATCGTTTTTGTGTGTGAAATTTTCCCACACTGGACTTTGTTTTAGCTCGTTTTAGTTGGAGAGCTCACCCTCTTAGATTTGAAGTTAACATCCCGCATAAAGCCTCCATAATTTAATTGTCACCCTTATGCACCCTTGTTGGCAGACTGATAATAACTCCTTATCCGATAACCACACTGAAGAAGAGGGACCGCTCAACTTCGTTTATTGAGTCACTGGAGCTAGGTTAAAACTAAAAAAGCATTGAACTTCCAATACACTAATCAACACAATGTAAATCAGGCAGAGATTGTCTTTAGCAGAGCACATAAATGTGGTACAAACACACACGCGCCGTGAATTTCAACCAAAAGGCCAGACCATATGAATATGAACATGAATATAATATTAATCTCTTGATAGAATAAATTCTTAATGAAGATTAACATTCCTATTCAAAACAGTTCAATGCATTTTTTATTATTAAGATTTCTTTGTTTCCCTGGCACAAAAGGGGGAATAAATAACAAAAACAAAATAGGCCTAGACATCGACATCAGCTATCGGCTAAGCACATTTAAACATTGGCATCGTTATTGGTCCAGATTTTCACGATCGGTGCAGCTAGCTAGTCCTGACATTCAGATTTTGCGCCTAATAGTGTCTCGTTACATGATCAAATACACTTGAGACTTGACATTGGACAACAACATACATATATATGACAAAAATACCAAAGAAACCAAAAGATTTATATAATTAATTTGCAAGTGTGTCCTGTGGAAGCTAAGGTAGAGGCTGTAACAGCGTTCCCAGCTCCCACCACCCGGCAGGAGTTGCGCCACTTTCTGGAAATGGACGAATATTACCACGGGTGTTCTCGCAACCTTTCCTTGGTTGTAGCCCCACTAACTGGTCTGATTAGCCCCTTAATGTCCATTGTTTGGGCCAATGAATGTGAAGAAGCGCTTTTACGTGCAAAAGCACTGCTCTGTAGTGCTTCTGTCCTGGCTGCAGCCTGCACCGGATTTTGAGTGACCGTTCAAATTAGAGGTGGACGCAAGTGACATTGGTGCAGGTGCCGTTCTGGTCCAGGAGGATGCAGATGGCCTGGACCACCCTGTTTGTTTGTTTTTTCGGAAAGTTTAACAGCTGTCAAACCCGCTTCTCGACTATTGAGCAAGAGACCTTGGCATTACTCCTCGCCCTGCAATTCTTTGAGGTACCACTGGATGCAGGAAAACTACACGGATCACAACCCGTTAGTCTTTCTGAACCAGATGTGTAACCATAATCAATGCTTAATGCATTGGGCTCTGCAGGGTTACAATTTGGAGAGCCATCCAAAAAAGGGTCTGACAATGTATGTGCAGATAGGATGCCCTGCTCAGATGTGTTAGAAGCCTAATCAGTTTTAGTAACAAATAGGTAGAGGCTTGCTTTTAGGGGGGGGGGGGGGGGGTGTTACGTCCCCCCACTGTGTTCTGTGTCCTCATTGTTTGGTTCTGTGTGTGTGTATGGGTTGTCTTGTGGTCCTTTCCGTTTTTCCCTTCACCATTCTAGTCGGCTTTGAAAAGTAAAAGTGCTCGTTCTCCTTGTGAGCTGTTCTGGGCATTGTCCTTCGTGTTACCTGGTTGTTTGTTGCAAGTCCGTCTTGTGTTGTAGCACGTCCAGTCTGTCTGCCGTTAAGTGTGAGTACTAATTACTGTTGTTTGTTGTACGAGAGCCTCCTCTCGTCATTTGTCTTTGGTTTTCTCTGTACAGTAGTTATTATTCTGATCCTCCTCTTTGCTCCTGTTTGGGACCTGTACAATTCTGTTTCACCCCTATTCATTTGTGTTCCACACACGTACTCGGTACAGTGTTTCTTTTGGTGTTTTGGTATTGATCACAGGAGCACGGTAGTTTAAATGCCCATGGGCTTACTTTTTGCATCACATAGTTTAGCCATGTCTATCTCAGTAGTTTAGGAATGTGTGCCCCAACCCTGTACTTTTTCTTATATTTAACTTTGGATAGGCTGTTAGACTGTTTATTTATTTCGTTTTAGCACCGTCCTGTTCGATTCCGTGCATGTTAAACCTGTGTGATCTTAAATAAATTATCATTGTTCAACTGTCCTTAAGCCTCCCGTGTGCGTGCATTCACCCATGTCCCTCACTCCCTGGAAAGTGTTCGTCCCTTTTCTCCCTAATGCAGCTGTTTCATAAAAGGGTCGTAACTTTGGGACAATTGCGCCTATTTAAAATATACACTAGGCAAAAGTGTTCATCATATTTTAATTCATCTTTAAAATTTAATACATCAATAATTTGCCATGACAGAATAACTGAATATTCATTGAACAAGATGTCTGTCATGTCTGGTCTGGGCAAATTTTGAACGCAAGTGTTCCCACATGCAAATTTACCTGCTTAACACTAAACCGAAATCTGTGTGCACTTCTGGCTGTCTCGCCATGCGTGTGATGGTGGATTATTATGCACACCAATTTGACTAAACTAACTTAGCAATCCTTCCTATCCATCCAAAGAGAATCTCATGAGCGCTGATTTTTTAAGGTTTAAGCCAAGTTGGGTGGCTAGTTGTGTCACAAGCAGAGCATGATACTAGCTAGCGAGATCAAAAATAAAGACAGCACTAGGAACTTGCTCGGCCAATATCGATCAGAAAAATTTGAAAAAAGTTGGCAGAATATATTTGCAATTTTTAATCATACCTAAAAAGTCACTAATTAAATCACTATTGATCAAAAACATTTTAAGGGGGATGGAGATTTACATTGCAGTGCCAGGGAAGACCAGAGCCAGGAAAATCCCCACAAACACACACAGCAAACAAATCGCACACTGGGCCTACAATAAATATTTTGCATGTAAGGGCGGAAGCACAAGTTGTCTCTAAAATCGAGATTGATACCGCACATCAGAGTCGTGTCAAATCTAATTTTTTCGGTTTTGCGAAACTTTTTGGTTTGAAAATATGTTAACATTGCGTTATTATGAATCCTACTGCATTCTTTGGCAAGACACATCCTCAAGCATCAAAAGTAGGAGAGACCACACATAACGTTATTTAACTATAAAGTAATTTATTATTTATACTGAATGGCTAAATATATGTACAGGACTACCATATAAGAATATTGCTTTTTAAACTAATCATTAAAAAATACTTCACTAAGTACCTCTAAATTCTACTAACTTGTCCTTCTTACCTGCCATTGTCTAGGCAGCTAAAGGCCTCTGCAAGACCCGCTACCTCCCACCACTACAGTCCTGCTACATCATCACCCCCCACCCCCACCCCCACTCACACACACAGACACTCGCACGCGCACACACACAGTCCTAATTAGGCCATGTACCAGAGATTCCTGATAGCATTTACAGTTTATTTTCCCTCTTAATTTCTTATCAGATGCGTAGATCGCTGCACACGTTCATTGATCCGGGGCCAGTGTCTGGTGAGCCATGATAAGCGGCCTGTTGTCCTCGGTGTGGGTCGGAAGGGGGGTGCAGCGGCCTGGGATTTGCACCTTATTAGTTTCACAGGCTTCGCCTTTTTAAAGAGCTGACGCCTCAACCGAATGGGCTAACATACCAATGAGAACACACCAACACAGGTCCTGATGGCAATGCACCTTTTCTTTAAAAATTCTGAGATATGGGTGTCTTTCAAGAATTCAGTATTTACATGCTAAAATAAGTGTTTCCTGACCAGTGCATCAATCCATTATTGTTTTTATCTGAATCGTTTGCCCAATCAAAACAGCCCTGGTTGTATGAGGCCAACTTTAGATAGGAAAGGTTAATTTTTGAATACTAGCCTGTGGTATAACACGTCTCGATTTTATTTGTCACAGGGTAGTAGATTTCAAAGTTTTAGGCTACATCTTTGCAATTAGTATTTGGACCTAGTGTTGGGCAGGAGGATTGGTGATATAAGTAAACCTAGCACCACATAGGGTCAGCCCAGCCTGTTCATGTGAGATGAAGCTGTGGTATTCATCATCCAGCAAGTAAGTGCTCAAAGGTTGCCTTCGTCTACTGCTTTTAACCTGTCCTTTGCCAAATCGCAAAGGTCCTATTCCCTTAGGGGAGGGCAATACCATTGCCTTTGGGCTAATGGTTTAGAGGGGACTTCCATTAGGACACTGTCGCTGGCTCCCCATCATTAGCATTTGGAGCCCATTGTGTAGTCAAACAATGGCAACAAACAAAACATTAACATTGAAATGAGTGAAATGTACCTCATTCGTTTTCTGTGCTGCATTGTTAAGCACTGAAAATAGAGCTAAATTGCTTTGGATTCAACAAGGTTCCAAAGAGACCCTGTAATAACAAAAGGATCGTTATAGAAAAAAGTTTAAGCTACTTGTTACCACTTTTCTGTTCTTACTACTTGTTTGGACTGTTATAATGGAATTGGTCTGATTAAAACTTGTATGGCTAATTTTGTAGTGTTCGATACTATCTCCTTCTTTGATTTACATTGAATCAACGTTTTTAATCGACTTAAAGGTGGAGTTGTCAGTTTTCTGCAAAAGCAAAACAAAACACCTGATTTTGAAAATACAGCCCTCCTCCTGCAGCACTCCCTATCCTAAGCCCCTCCCAACAGACGAGCACGGGCATATGCACATGCTTCATATGCGCACAGCACAAGGTTGCTCGGCTTGACCAGAGGCAACCATAAGCGAGCCAACGGCATATGGGGTTCCATTAATGCGAAAATTATGCAACCGGCTGTGCCTCGGCTTTATATATTGCGTTGGTTGTTGCTTATTGCGTTGGCTTTGTACAATGCATTTCTCTTGCCTATTGTCCTCTGTATTGACTATGTTGAGAGAAATATTTAAACTCTAAAACGGTCGACTGGGCCGCAAGTAAGAGACAACAGCCATGGAAACATATCGCTAGTGGAAGGCTGTGTGTAACAATTGCTTATTGCGTTGGATTTGTACAACGCATTTCTTGTTGCCTATTGCGTTGTCCTCTGTATTGACTATGCTGAGAGAAGTATTTAAACAAGTAACAGGTAACAAGTACTTAGTAACAAGTAACGCAAGTAACAGACAACAGCGATGGAAACATCGCTAGTGGAAGGCTGTGTGTAACAATCAGCAGTCCATGCAAACAATAACGCAGTAGGCAATGAGAAGCACATTGTATAAAGCCGACCCAAAAGCCAACCACAAACGAAAAGCCAGATGCATAATTTTGGCGGCAAGCTCCGAATCCAAATTGTGGCCGATGCAATCTTCTCTGAAATCTGAATCAGAGAATCAGAGAATTCTGAATCTCTGAAACACTTCACCGATATTTACACATTCTTTTGCGTTTATTGTCTGACTTTGTTTTAGACTCTCTTTTTGATAAGTCTGTCTTCCTCTTGTTGCCAATGCTGGAATAGCATCTTTTTTAGCAGGATTGTGCGCCATTGAATCACACTTTCTTTCACTGACTGAAAGGACATGAACACGCATCTGCATTTGTAAAACAGCCAGTAGGAACGCCTTCTCTCTGAAATGACCTGTGATTGGCCAAAGTCTACCGTCACTGGTTACATTTTCTGAAGCCTGTAAACAGAGCCAAGGGGAGGGCAGGAGTTGAGGTTTTCTGTCAGACCACTTGAATTAGAATATGCTGCATGGTTAATAAGGATTTTTTGCCCAATGATGGCAAAAATAAACTGCCTACCCCAGCTTTAACTGTCATGTAGCAGTGTTTGAACCAACCTCAGTCATGGCTTTGTTTTAAATACATACATTTTAATATCCCTTCAACACTGTCACAAAGGTAGTCATTCCAGGCATATGTTTATTTAATTAGTAACAAAAAGCAAAACAAAAAATGGATAGTAACAAAAAGAGCCAGGTGCCCTTTTATGAATTTGGGCCGCTGCCCCTCTAACATCCTCAGCACGTGCTTGCTTGGTAGCGTCTCCTAAGCAATGAGCAACAGGCTCCACTTCAGACGGCTGCAGAACCAACAGATTGCATCGACTGGGCTGTTCCACGTCTACTCGGCATCCAACGGAGCCACGATCCTCTGGGTCAATATGGTTCGCAGGCCGCAGTTTTACAGCGATTCAGCCGATTGTTTTTCCCCAAAAGGGGTGTGGTCGTTCTGACAACAAGGGAGTGACGAGTGGTTGCTCTGGTCACCTAGTCACCTAGTCACGTGACACTTGTCTGGCTCCCCAGTGCAGTTCGGCTTGGATTTAGCAAAGTGAAAGACAGAAAATTTCCATTTTAACCGTTTTCCGTTTTGGGTTTTTTAACCTTTGGTTTCCAAACAAACAAAAAAAAAACGACACAGGAGCTAAAACGGAGCATTTCAGACAGAGGGTGAATAGAGGTGCTGCAGATCCAGGCAGTTTAGAAAAAATATATTTTTTAATGAACATTAAAACATGTTAACCTATTCTAGGATAACTCCTAAATAAAGGTATGAACCTGAAAAATTGCATAATAGGGCCCCTGAAATCCAATTGCCGTTTCGTACACGGACCTGCGTTTGGTTTCCGGGTAAATCATTTACTGTTCGTTTTGGTCACAGCAGCACTTATTTAAAAAAGTTAGGAATTTTATCTTAGCTGTGAATACTTCTGAGAGCTGCTTAACTGAAGAAGTTCAAAAATCTGAAGACTTTTAAAACTCGTAACCACTCATAACGTTTGGTTCCCCCTGCTTTTAATTTTTTTTTTATTATCTTGCCCAGTTCTGGCACAAAATTTGTTATGCAGGTCCACACCGGATGTGGCCCAGACCCCTTTTACCAATCTGGGCCGACTGTTGTTAATCTGTAGTGATTTAGGCAAATTCTCTTCTAAGCATGATTTTTTTTTTTACTAAAAACTATCCAAATGATGTTAGTTTTGACCTGTAATATTCGCTCTACACACACTACTAGCGAACCATGAATGACTTTCTTAATCGCAGTATTTTCAAATTGGACTTTCTGAGTTTAACTTAGTCAGTGACAATACAACCAACCATATGTCACAACATGACAACAAAACAACAAATCACAAACTCATAACTTCATAAATCATTATTTTAAAAAATCCTGAACATGATTGGGGCCAGCCTACAGTATACGCCCCTGGTTACAATATAAATCAGCGCACTTAAGTATGTCCTGGAATATACTGTATATGCTATTTTCCGTGGGAAAAGTCTTTGAATACGTTCAGAATCACCTATCAAAAATAAAAATAACCAGCAAGGACTAGGGTGCTAAATCTCGTGGGCTATGTCCTTTAAGAGACTGTAAGCCTATGTATTTAAAAACAAATAAATACATTAATAAATAAAAATCATGCATTAAGCAATGATCTTAAAATGTCTGCTGGATTGTCAAAATGGCCCATTGACCTCATATTTCCTTTTCACTTGAATATATATGCATATAAAAACAACAACTACAACAATAATAACTCATAATAATACATAATGCATTCTACATTATGTTATTGAGTACCACTGTAGTCTGCCCATCCATGCTTGTTTAGTTCATCTATCATGCCTGCCTTAATAATAATAAAAAAACACCCCCGAGCCAACCGTAACTGACTGTCGTGTACTCCCGTCGTCGTCGTCAGACGGTTAAATGCGTTAATTTATTTGTGTCTAAATATATTGACTCTCATAGCCTATGTTGTTATGTTCCTAGTAACAATTCTAACAATTTACCAACTATCCAAAACGTTTCAAAACGTGTAAGCAGCTTTGGATTTGTGTAGTTGTTTCAAATTCATCCACTATTCATGACCATTTTGGTGACCAGAGCCACTGTGATAATCAAAGAATCATCCTAAGGGAGATATGGTGAGGTTAGGGAATTTCCCAACCTGCCCTTCTGCAGTTGGACCAGGGTTAATAGGTGTTCAACCCTCCCATTATCCACAAGCGCTTGTGAATTTTCAGCCAACTGATATTTACTATTGATATCATATGTATGCTAATTTTGCACTTAATTAGTGGGGAGGAGCCAGCACGCAGGGGGGTGAGGGAGGGGGCGATCATGTGTAAAATTGATTTGTGAGGGGTGATATTTGATAGACCGCAGGGGACAGGAGGCTGTTAGGATGGAGGACAGGGAGGGGGTGCTGCAGAGTGGGCTCTGAACAGAAACTCCAAAACTCTGAACGGTCAACAACTTTCAGGGAATAAATGTCTTTCTCTGTAACAACATATAGGGGCAGTATTTTAGAGCACTGTTATTAGTATAGACATAAGGAAGAACTAGGAACGTATGAAGGGATGAATGATTTTTAACTCCATTTTAAAAAAATTTTAGCACCATTTTCTAATTGTTGTTAGTTTAGTTGTCATAATTGCTGATGGACAAATGTCCTCTTCAACTGAAGTTTAATTGTGTTAATTGAATGTTGCAAACATTTTAAAATAACTTTGTATACGCTCATTCCAAGAGCATTGGTTAGTACTCTATTAAATACTTTATTAAAACTTATCTTTAGACGCATAGCCGTTTTTAAAGTAGTTTTTAAATGAAAGTGCTTTAACGCATTTCCTTTTTACTCTATTTACTTTATATAAGGTTTCTGGTGACACAACATGCACTTTCAAAACTAACATAATAACGAGACTGCATGTTTAAAAATGTAATTAAAGTATACTTAGCATAAATATGTTTTTACTTTGATAAGTTCAAATTGACTTCCTCTGCCTGCCAGCAAGTTAAATCTTGAGGCCTAATTTTTAGCACGTAGTTTAAGCTGTAGCACGTGAGAGGCATGGCTAAATTTTCGCTCGCTTTGAAACAAACAGTCCTCACTGGCTTTGAGTTTATTATCAGCCAAGGTCTTTTAGGAACGTATTGCTAAAGAAGCTTAACATTAATTAATGCAACTTGGGCAAGATTACATCGAGAGCAGCCTGGTAAACGGAAGCATAGTCTCATTGACCTCCAACGCAAGAGCTTAAAGAAACAAGAATGGAGTTTTTACTCAACTCTAATGGGATAACTTGTATAATCTTTCACAAGTAAGGGAACGATAGTGTTTTAAGCATAATACCCTTACATGTGGTGAATTGTAAGAAAGCCACAGTAGATTGTTGAACTGACTAAGCGGTTTTGACTTTTGTGACGTGTCCGTAGTAAATAAAAAATTCTTGTTATTGATTCTTCGTTTATGCGTTTATTATTGTTATTCTATATTTACACACTTTTATACTTGTGTTTAGTATGCTGTGAATTGTATATGCATATATATTTAAATGTTTTAAATAATTAAATTAAGTAAGACATTAGCCTAATCTTATGTCAATTCTCTATAATTGCCGTTCAAATTTTTTCCAAAGCCCACTTCTCCGAAGTAAATGATATAGAAATAAATAAAATAATGACATTTTACTTTATTTATCGCTACTAAAATGTTTTACCCTTCCCCCTTTTTGCCCCAGATGTTGCTGAGATTTATTTTTGGGGTGTCACCCTTTCAAACATTCTTTAAGAGTAGGATAAAGGGATGGGGGGATTGGGAAGATTAGGCAACGGGATCCTCCGGGCATTGTCTGAAAATCTGCAGATAAAAAGCAATGGTTTTGTGGAATGGTTAGGGGCGCTGGAGGAGGGGGGGATTGGAAATGCAAGCTATAATATAGGGGGCAGGTGGGGATGATGTTGGTAATTTGGGGTGCTTGGTTGAAAGAGAGCCAACTAATGAAAACAATACTGTTATTTTTGGTTATACCAACTAATCTTTATTGTTGCAACTTTATATAGCGACAATATAACAACTTTATATCGCAGGAGTGCTTGCCTCTAACTATTATTGTTATACATTTGTATGATTATTTCTCATAGAAATTCCAATTATATAATCTCAAGAGTCAAGATTTAAGATTAATTTATTGTCCCACAAAATACATTACAAGTATCTTTGCAGTTTTACAGTAATTTATGTATTAAACACTCCTTCACAACAGAGTGGACAAAATGAACATTGTAAGTCAACTTGCTTATTCTGATAGCCATTGTCCTTATACTATTGATCATGTTGTGCACAGATCCATTTGTATTGATGAACCATTTACTCAGATTAGCCAGGTTAAAATTTTCCTTTGCACTCATATGTGTATTTCCCAAAAATAGGTCAGCTCACCCTTTCACCGTTTAGTCATGGAGAGGCAGCATATATTCCAGGTAATTAACTAGTATTTTTACTTTACAGTCTAAAGTATGTTCTGAGAGTTCAGTTGAACCTTAGCCACGGGGCCAATTAAGACGTAAACTGATCAAGACACTCATATCAGTTACTGAGTGGAGAGACTCCTAATGATCACCCTCATTCACATGCAAAACAGGCCAGTCTAGTCCTTGAGGAACTCTTATGTCCTTTTACTTAACGCTAAGAGAAGCTGCACTCCAAACGAACAGAGACAGTTGTATTCACACTTTATTTTAAATTTAAATAAAAAATAGTTTTATTATTTGCAATATTTAAATCCTTTTAATGTTTTACAATTAACAATCCTTAATGGCAGACTTATGACAAACATCCTACTCTTTATGGATATCAAACAAATTACATGAAAAAATATTTAAAGAAAAATGGATTGTATATGATTAAAGTCTGTTGGAATTCCCATTCCAGATGCTTGCCATATCTTAATTGTGTTAGTGGAAGCAATAGGCCAGCAGATTGAATCATTAAGCTAATGTGAGGCTAACCCTCTGTGCCTTGTTGAAATGCTTGCAATATGACACTACTCAAATTTGTTCTAACACATACCCTGGGGATCTTAACAGAGCCGTGCTAATGGGGAAGGAGGAGCCAATTATGCAGAGTGTGTTGATACTGTCAACATACTTTAGGACTATCTCTGCTCTCCTCCCTTTACATGTTATAGCTCTCTGCCTTTCTGTTCCTAGATAAACTGTAGCTATATTACAATCCTTTCTGCTCGGTTTGAATTTTCTATCTTTGCTGACATTCAGTTACTCTTTGTTAATCCCCCTCTATCCATTTATTAGCCATCACCCCATCTGTCTTTCTAGCTGCTTCTCTAGAGAAGCCGGGAAGCATTTCCACCAGGGGAAAGATAAGGCCTGTTTATGTGGATGTGGGAGTGTGTGGTCGCTCTTATTTACCTGCAGCTTAAGGGGCTTTCAGGTCTCACATTGTGTTCCCTACAGTTCAGTCAACACTTATCTGGAGCACTGTGAATTCAATTGCTGTAGCCTCACACCAGGGTCTTTGCGGAACATGTGGTCACCATTACACTCAACAGTCTCACCCTGACTACACACAATAATATGAATAATAATAATAGCGCATAAAAACACAATTTTAATAGGGGTGACCCAGCAGAATTAGAAGGATGAATTTCAACGGTGTCAGTTATATGCTATATACACACCAAGCAACATAAGTGATAACGAAAGACAACTTTTTAAGAAATGCAAAGATTCCTGTCAGCATGTCTATTTATCAACACAATGTTACAATTGTTAAAAGTTGTCAACATTGTCAAAAGTGTGCGGTGCAGGAGAAAAGGCAGGGTGTACATTGTTGCTTTTAGATAAATTGATAATAGACAGTATGGAACTGGCCTGGGGGAAATGTCCTGCAGGTGCTGCTCCTTTTCCCTCTGAAGGCCACATTCTTACATAGCCATGAGTTATGTGCAAACCATGCATACGAGGAGCACTGTCCCTCCTCTAGCTAATCGGTGCCCCAGCAACATTCATTGTTGCTCTATGCAAATCTATTCACATTGGAATAGAGGCTCAGGGGTGGGGGGAGTGTGTGTGTGTGTGGGGTATCCCAAGCTTGGGCAACATATTTGGGACAGAGAACGAAGGCCGACCAATAAGTGAACGTTTGCCGTAAATCCGTGGGATAATGGAGGCAGAGGTTGGGGCCGAGCCTCCAAGCCCAGATAAACAGAGGGATTACCTTTTGGTTTTGCATCACTCGCTCTCCTCTGGGTGGCCCTTAACCATCAAGAAAAGGGGTTGGGGGGGATGTTTAACGCATGGACATTCACACAGCGCATTGGCAAGAGAAGTGAGCCTAATTCCATCAAAGACACAGAAATTTGCAATTAATTTATTCGAACCTTCCCACCCCAACCTCTTTTCTATTTTTGGCCCAATTGTTTGGTAGATCTACAAAATCTGATCCAGTGCAGCAGACAGCTGATGGTTCCTCCACTATAGTTCCATGAGCATACAAACCCCCACCCCCCACCCCACCATTTTTCATTCATGTCTTGGCCCTTGGAGATTAGAATTGTGAAAAGTAATCATTTCAAATGTTGCCTTTTTTCAGGCCATGCATAACGACCATGTGCAGTGACTTTATTTGCAGTAGTAATTTAAAGAATAATTACAGGAGTTCAATCATTTTTTTTAACAACTTGAGTCTTTGCTCAAGTGTGCATGAACCTCCTCTTATGGCTGGTTACTCTGATAAACTCCGTAATGAAAGAATGTTGCGTGACACTAATGACACATTCTGGAGTGTTCTGGATTTGAGCTGACTTTCTGTCCACATTACGTCTTCTCTTTGGTGGCCAGACTTAACAAGGGTAATGGTTATATTGCTGACCTTGCTGAGTTGGTTATTCATTTAAGAGTTTTATTTTCATCTCATCCTTTTGAAGTCATAGACCTGTACTTGAAATTAAATGAACCCTTTATAAATAACCTGTCATGGTTAAAACTTGTTAATTCATCTTTTGGCTCAACCTAGGTCCTGCTTTGCAGTTTTAAGAAATAAAATGTTGTACTGTAGCAATAGAACAATATGAATTGTTTAGGATTGGAAATTCACTGGTGACCTTTATTCATTTCACATTTGACATTAGCTGAGAAGGCTAACGTTTCATTACGCTGTCTAAGAGCCTCCATGAGCTTTAAATTGTACTGCCATGAAATGAGTGCTATTTCTAAGATTCAGCTCTAACAACCTGTCAAGTTTAAACCATTAAGTCCAGCCCTTTTGACCGACTGAGCTTTCTCTACATGGTGTACAAAGACAATAATGTGCAACATGAAAGTATAAAACACAATACACCGAAGTGACGGACTTTAAGTTCGAAGGACTTGATTTTTCTAGTACTGGAAGGCAATGATGTTATTGTCATCTTGCATGATCCTTTTGGCAGCTAGCAAAACAACCCAAACCTTCAAAGAGCACAAAGGGACAATGAAGCAAAGGGTACACCACTGGCGGCTGTCTTGGCCCGACCAAAGAGTAGGCCTCCCCATACATCTTGGCCACTTAAATTTCGAGCTAATACTAATGAGATCGCTCTGATCCCTCCGGCGCTTCCCATGTTTTCAACACCTTCAAGGACCACATGGCGGTAGTCACACAAAGACAACTAAATGAGAAATTTTAACGTTTTTTGTGATGCCAGGGGGCCTCGGTGCTTTTCAGCTGGTCTGCTCATTGAATATCCTCCTCAAAAAGAAAAGATAAGAAGGACATTCCACAGGGGGTGTAGATAAGTATACTTTAAATTATTTTTATTGCATATTTTTGTGGACCTGAAGTTATGATAGATTTATGGCACTGCAATGGTAAGGCCACTAGTGGCAGAAGTCTCCTAGATTGACAATTTGAAAAGGAAAGCAAAAGAAAGCAGGTTAGATGCTCAAATTTGGAGGGTGTTTCTCAGAAGCACTGTAATGAGATCAATAACATCTTGAGTTGGTTTCCACTAAAGGCAGCAAACAACAGCCTCACAGATGAAAGGTGAATGGGCTAAGGTTCCCGCTGGCAGTTTTAGACTCCCTTTAATAGTACTGCTCCCTGGGAAAGGCTTCTGGGCAGTGGCGTTCGTATTAGCGGTGAAGCACACTGGTTAATAGGATGATGCCTTTTGGCTTTTGTCATGAGATTATTACGGGTTCTGTTGTCACTGGAGCCTGTTGAGCCCAGGCCTGTAGAGTCTGTCGGTCCCCTGCTCTTTGTTATGAGTTTATGGGGTAAAGGGGCCTTTTGATGAAAACACCTCAGGGCTCCATCAGGTGAGCTCTTCTTAGGGGTCACAATTCCAAGCCATTTCAGAAATCTCAAGGGCTCTGTTTTCCACTAAAGACCCTTGAATGTGTCCTCATTTTTGAAGAGCAAAACACGACCTGTAGTGGTTTGTGTGAAATAGGCAACTCAAGCAACAATTATACATGTACAAATAGAATATGAATGTAAATTAAAAAAAATAGAATTACGCTAAAAACGTACACTAACAAAACTCACTTTTAAATATAACTAAGTGAAAAATAGAAGGGTTGTATTACATTGCTGTGTCACTTACAGCTTTAAAACGTTTAGTTACCATACATTTATGAAGAGTTGTTTGACACAAACAGGTAAACGTGTAGGTTTGTCGGTCCTGCTTACTTAAATGTATTATTTATGATTTACTCTTATTTAAAATGAATTACTTTAAAGTTACCAGTTGTGATATACTTTGGCTTAGAATAATATTTTCATACTACCAGACTACTGTTCTTATCTAATACTATTGTAGACACATAGGCTTTGCTCATGTTCAAGATATTGTGGGATCATTGAACTAATTCCTGGCTAAACCAGATGCTTTATGGCTATTTAACAATCAATAAAGGGCCTTTTCATCACAAGTGTGTTCTAGTCGAGATTAGTTTTGGTGATTTAGGAAACTAGACTACCTTGGTCTCCACCACCAGCTGCTGCAACCCCAAAAATAGTGTCAGTATTCTGCCTAGCCTTTTCACTCACTTCTTAACAAGACTGCTCCAAATCGGAGACCCACTCCAAGTAATTAAATCAATCCCTTTGTGCTGCCCAATATTCTCCTTCAGTGGGTGACTGCTCCAGATCTGATTATGGCTCTTCATGCATATTCAGGCTGAAGCTTCAACTCGTCCACAAAAGGCTCTTACTTTTATGTTTACGTCATGACTAGTGACTAATATCGCCCGTCTTTGATTTCATCATTCCTTCAAATCTGAAAAAAAAAGTACTGTCTATGATTGCAAAAATACCAGTTGTCCCCTCAAACACCCTGCCGCGTAATAAAAAGTATAGATAAGGCGAAGTTAGGGTTGAACCCTGATAGACAAATTGGATTAGTGAGTATTGGATTAAACGGTAAACGGGGGATAACAAACAAGAAAAGCTGGCTGTGATCACAGGGTTTAATATATTTCTTTCCCTTTTCGAAGCCTTTCTTCTCTCTCCCCCTTTTCTTTCTTTCTTGTTGGGTAAAGATCCAAGGCTTAAGACAGACTTATTAAAACCAGGATTAATTTGTAATGCTCCCCTAACCCTCAGGGTCAACTAAAGATTTGTTATCTAAAGCAAACAGGAAAAAATCTTCCTCAACAATATAACAAGGTCTTTAAGTCCATTTTGTGGAGCTTTTTGGAGATTGGATAATTGTCTGACAGGTGCTATCCATAATGTATTTGTTGAAACAAAGAATGTGAGATCTTGTTGTATATTTTGGTTGTGTTTAGTGTGCATGAGCATGTTTCGCAAAACAATTACATCCTTGTAATCTTGCAATTATAGCATAGTAGCTACAATTAAATCTATCTAGAGGAATGGGTAATCAGTTTTAATTTAAAAATTTCTTTTTTTTATTGTAGGTTGTTTGGGGATAATTTAACATGCAATTTAGGCAGGTCCTGTTTAAATAATTTATGACAAACGATAGAAGCATGCCATTCTGAAAGATCTTTTAATCATAGGTTGAGAGATGACAGATTTGAGAACACTCTTATATTAACCTTATATTTTTTATGTAGTTTTGGGTAAGATGGTAATCTTAATCTTATTTGGTTACTGAGACTTCGATCTGGTTAGCGTAAGGGCCTACACACACACACACACACACACACACACACACACACACACTATAATTTTACATTATCGACAAATACCTTGAGTGTATTTGTGTTGTAAATACTAAAAACAGGGGCAAGTAGGCTGCCCCTACTTGAATAAAACTTGTTTATTGTTGTAGGTAATTATTCCCTAATTTCCTCCACTGCAGTTTGATCATCAACTATTTGCAGTGGATTAATGTGAGACCGTTAAATCAGTGTTTTTCAATGGTTTCTTTAAGTGTTGAAAGATTAAGTCATTAACATATTGATAAAGTTTCTCAAGTGGCTTAGGGAGAGAAGCAAGCGTGATTTGCTCAATTAACGCCTGCTTCAATTTGGAATTGCAGTCTACAGCTATTATGTGTTTTCTTTTTTTGTTGTTGCAATTTTCATTAACAAGCTAGACATTTAGAAAAATAAGTAGATACAGTTAGATATAGATCTGAAAAATAAGTGTGTGGTTAGGTTTGTTTGATAATATTTGGTTAATGTGTTCTTGTTAAAATAGGTAGCAGAGATCAGTCATTCAGACTGGATCGATGGGAGCATTTGATGGCGAACTGCTAGATCCCATTGGCTGCCATGGTAATTCCCTCTGTCATCTGATAAGGTACCTGATTCATAATAAATCAATTTTAATTAGTTGGAGGGGGTCTTTGCTTAGGGGACTCCTTGCTCTTGTTTTCTCTCCTACTTATTCATCCACCAGCCATGCACACACCTGATATCAGTTAATCTTCTGATTATTAAGTGAGGATTATTAATGGAGAGGAACAGCTGTATTTTCTTCTCCTACCAAATCAAGGGCAGAGTGACAGATCGGGAGGCAGATGTGCCTCCAAACTTTGCAGTGCTTCTGATAGTAATTTGCTGGTGTACAACATTAGCAGTCTGGGTTGTCTTTGGCAGATAAGTTGTGTATGTGTTTCAGTGTTTCAGTCTGTGTGTTTTCCCACCTACAGGGGTTGGACTATTTGCATGTGTGGTTGATGGGGCTGGTTAGTGACTGTCAGTCTGATAATTGTTGATGAAGTGTGACGAGGCCAAGGTGCAAGAAAAATTCTAGTTTAGCAAGTTGACCGATTAATTAGTCACACACTATTAGTAAAACAACAATAAACGTAGATACATTTCAAATGGCAACCAAATAGTGTAGCATCTTTTCCTTGCCATTGATTTAATTAAAATGTGTTTCTGATTTTGGCTCCTGCTTCAGTGTCTGTATTTGAAAGTTGATGCTTCTTTCTTAAGGAAGCAGAGGTGCCTACTTTTGTAGTTGACGTTGTTTTATATGATAACATTAAAAAGCCATATGTAATCCTGTGCAGTGGCTTATCCCCTGTGTATTTGCAGGGCTCTTTGAGCTTTGTTACAGGGCTTGCGGTAGCCCAATGCCTTAGATTGATTTGGTACTGTGCCAGAATCCTATCAAATGGCCCAGCTCTGATGATGGTGCAAACTCTTTTAGGGTCTTTAGCTGAGTGGAACTGTAGATAAAGCCAGATGGCAATTCTCATGCGCAATCTGTGGTAGAGAAAAATGTTGAAGCGTTAGCTCTAGGTATGAGTGGTGTTGCTTCATGATCATGCTGCTTATTATATACTCTACTAATTGTAAATTAGATGCCAGACGGTTATAGGGGAACACTGAAAATAGTCCTCAGGCCTACAAGTCGAGAAAAAACAAACTGTATCTTAAATTGATTTCATAAACATTGAAATACAATTTTATCTTAAATTGATTTCATAAACATTGAAATCAGTAGATTTTGTATTTTTGCTTAGTAAACTCACCCTGAAATATTTGTTTCTTATTTTTTCATTGCTGAGGGTCACTGGGAACTGAACCTGTGCATTCTTGTGTGGCTTGCCAGTGCTCACGTGGTTACCACTGCAACGCATTGTTAGGGCTAACTGAATGTGCACTGGCCGTGCAAGTTTTAACATGATTGCCCAGAGGCAGTAGAGTGAAAGAGCGAGAAACAGTGTGAGGGAGAGGGAGGAAAGAGCATAATCCTAAAAGGATTGGAAGTTGCCTTGCTCTTGGCTCAAGCATCCCCCCACCCCACCCCCACAGATCTCTGAATGGTGGGGGGTGGAGGGGGGGCAGTGCATCGTGGTTCGGGTGGCATGGATGGGCGATCTTAAAGCTGGTGTCTGATTTCTCCCTCTTGTTTGTTCTGTTGTGTCGCTTATCATTCTGTCTTGTTGTTTACCTTCCTAATGAGAGGGGTGGAGCAACCTGTCTGTGATGGACAGCTACGTGCTCTCCTCTTTCCTACCCTTGTTTGGTCTCTATCTCCTCTTTGCTACCATTGCTCGGCCTCTATATTCTCTTTGCTCTCCTTTGCCTGTATCTCTGCAGATATCTTTGCAGCATGATGACACACCCTTTGATAGAATTGATACTTGCTCAAGCTGACTGTCGAAGTTTAGTGATGGGCTGGTGTGTTTTTGTCAATTATAGTCAATAACATGTAATACTGTTTCCATTTATTGTAGAATATAACTACTATATATATATTTGTAACTTAGAACGTAATAAAAAGCGTATCCTTGACTTGCTAAAACATTTTGGCAAACTACGATGAGTCACGAAACACATACTAATAAATGCAAAATCGAAACTGTATGATTTGTGAGAAAAGCAGCTATTAGACGTGTATGTGGAAATTATACTTACGCCAGACTGACACTTGAACCATACACCTTATGAACAATTGCAATGGATTTTCATTTATTTAAAACCTTCCTTTTGCATTGAATTTACTCTTGAACCCTAAAACCCTCTTTGAAATCCATGAAGGTACACTTGACATATACTTTAGACATATTATCTCAAGTTTTCGGTAGAAATATGTACTAATCAGCAAGGTACACGGTACCTGTCTGTCTGTCTGACGTTCCAATGCCATAAATTATAGGGTACCTATAGAGTTATTGTAGTAGAGCAAAGCGCTCCTGTCTTAATTGTCAGCACCCAGCTTATATTACATACTAGAGCATTAACTATGTGTTTCAGTGCCCAAGGTTTGGGACAGTCCAGGGCTGGATCCGAATTGTCCAATAAAGTACCTTCTAATGACTTTCTCTTTGTGCTTTGCCTTAACCCAGAGGAAAAATGTCATGAGGTTAAGGAAAGATATGAAGAAGAATTCGTAAGGACTTAGGAAATGACAATCGCGTTGCTAAAGGAGTCCGACTGCACTTACACTAGGCTACGCAATCATGCGACTGGTAAACTACAATGTCCCGAAGATGAACTATAGCCTACAAAAAGCGCATCTTAGATACTTCGCCCATGCGTTGTCACCGTGTTGTTTCATAGCCTATATATAAACGTGGGCAAGGCGGCGAACTATATTAACCTACTTTATTACTAAGGTTGGAAATAAAAAGAGAATATAGGCTACATGTCACAAAAGTGAAACGAAATATGTCACATTGCGAATGGTTGCTCACGTCCTCATCCCCCTGTCAACTCATATTAATCGCCACACATGAATCCCAATGAATATGATTGTATGGAGCCTAATTGTTAAATGTATGCAAGTTATACATTTATGTTAGGCATACAAATCTGCTATGATAGTTACATATTATGATTCTTAAGTTTCTAACATGTTGACATTTGAAAACAAATAAGCATACTAGCAAGTTAGGCATAACATAAAATGGAAAATGCTTAGTAAACAACTAGGCTATATGATCTGCATCCCTTGTCAGTCATGTCCATCGACAGCTGAACGGTGTATCGCTTTAAATATTGCTGCCACAAGGAATTGTGGTGCAGCATTTGCTTCTTTCCTTTTGTAAAGGATGGTCCTGTGTATCCTATGCTAAAGTACACAAGTCAGGAAACATTGAAGCACCTTTAATTAGCACTTAGAGAATTCGAACAGCACTTATCATGGCTGCAACTCGGGGTCATTTCACTCAGATATAGGAACCTTCCTAAGCAAAATTAAGAATTCAAACAGTAGCTCAATGTGTTTACACTCTATAACATGGCTAATCAACACCACACCATATGGAAGTCATGTGATACCAACTGTTGGTATCAACTGTTTTAATTGATTATAATTATTATATTGTTATCTTTAGTATAATTATAAAGAAATTATAATATGAAATTATGAAATTATGTTATATTAAAATTATGTTATATTGAAATCGGTTAAAATTCTATATTTGTTTGCTATTAAAAATATCAATTTAAAACAGCTTAGAAGTTAGGGCTTGGTGTAAGTGTTTATATGAATTATTTTTAGCTGAAAATATTCGTTAAGCAATTTTATTAGGATACCATCATAACGTGGTTTTCAACAGTGTGTAATTAACGTTTTGACATACACTTTTTGGATTATCCGCTCCTGCCCATCAAATCAGTATTTTTAATGCTCCATAATAATTTTGCATGTTTTCACCCCTTTGAAAATAATTGCAACAAGTGTAGGACAGCTTACAAAAAAGATGTTCTTTATCTTTATGAACATGTATTTTCTCTAAATAGGCCTAGAGCAGCCAATTACATTTTTATTAAAATGTAATTGTGGTTTTTATCTACAGTAAGATTGCATTTGTAACGTATCAATGTCAATCAACATCAGCAGTGAATATTTTTCTCCATTATCGCCCCGTTATAAATTGGTTTTACCTTAAAAAAAAA
>JAVQIZ010124502.1:0-13411 GCA_036023535.2 Galaxias brevipinnis | reverse complement strand
TTCTGTCTTGTGCTATATAGATATACCCACACACACACACACACACACACACACACACACACACACACACACACACACACACACACACACACACACACAGTCTTGTCAAGAGAGAGCATAACAGAATAGCAAAAATAAGTCCTGATACTGCTAAACTGGCTACATTAGCGTTTCAATGGAATATTCATGAGTCCATGGATTTTGAATAAAAATTATAGTTCTGTCAGAGAAAACACACAACATTTCTTTCCCCCCACACACAGATGACACACCTACCCAAAGCCCAGGGTGGAAGCATCTCCAAGTAGGTCTGATTGGCCTGGATGCAGTGCATGTACATGGTGTGGATCATGTACTCGGCAATAAGCCACCACAAGAGCACCCTCCCAGCTTTGGACATCCACAACAACGCTTTCCATCCACCATTGTTGCCTTCTGGGGCTCTCTGTATCTGAAAGTTTGAACCCAGGAATGACTTTCAATCACAAAGGTATGTAGGAGTCTCGTTATGGTGCTTGACTGTCGGCAAAATTAGAAGGCCAGTAGAACCAAAAAACGGGGGCAGTAATCTTTAAGACATTCAAATCAAACATATTAAAAGCTGTCTTGGTCAAAATAGTCGATTGATGAAATTGAGACGGAAGTTAAAGGAAGAATATAAGTAAAATCAACTTTCAACTATTTCTAATTCCTCGTTAAATCTTCCAGCCTATGTTCACCGCAGCAACATCTTCAAGCCCACCACACTGTAGACACAGCCATCTGAAGTGAGCTGGAAACACTTTGCTCAAGAGCCGCAGCAATCAGTCTCCCTAGCAACAGTAAAAAAAAAAAAAACAATGGCACTTTTATGCCGGACTAAGTCGTATCTGCATCGCTCACCTGTTGTAAGTAGTCCTTGTACAAGATGATGGGTCCGTTGTAGAACAGTGGATGGTAGAAGGAGTAAGCCACTAACCAGCCCAGCTGCGCCAGTCCTCCAGCCTCCTGGGGGTACCAACAGTGCTCCAGACTGAAACTGATGAACCGTAGGCCGCAGACAGCCAGGCTGAAAAGTAAGAGATAGTACTCCTCCTCAGTGTCATACCAACTTCTCTGTGGGAGACAAGAGCATTGTTGAAGGGTTAGAGCGTTAAACTGAATAAATAAACCTGTATTGTTTAAGGCAGGTGTGAATAAAATGTTTTAAAGTAAGAATGCTTTTCAAAATATCTAAATGTAAATTTTTTTTTATCAATTAATACAATCCAAAGTGAGCGAAAATAGAATTTATAGCACATCAATATTTGGTGTGACCACTCTTTGCCTTCAAAACAGCACCCCCTGCCTAAAATGTATGCGCAGTACTATAAATAACTAGTTGATGCGTTTACTCATTTATTGTTATAATTTATTATGTTCCGATTTTGTATAGTGTAACCTTATGTGCTTAAATGAGTTATTGGTGTGGAAGTATGCTGCAAGTATAATTTGGACACATCTTTAGAAACATGTATCTTTGTAATAAGGGGGTATACGTGTAAGTGTGAATTTATTATTTTTATGTTATGCTGCAGGGCCTTGTTATAAGTGGCACTCCTACAACCCTCAGAAGGCTGGAGGTAAAAATGGGGGCTTGCTCAGCCTTTATTGGAAGAATAAATTGAAAATTCTCAACATAGTTGGACGAGGCCATAGAGACCATTTTAGACATACCGTTTCACAGTAGCTAGTAACAAAGCAATTGCAACTATGTCCAGTTGTAACTCACCTGCAGCACTTGGAGTTCTGGTATCTGAAGGGTGGAGAGCAGCAGAGTGGCACAGAACCAGGTCACTGCCGGCCTCCGTAGCTGGGCCACGGCGAAGGAGAGGGCCAGGTGGGTTAGCACCACAGCCAGCCCTTTAAACCCTAAAACCCTGCAAGCTGCCAGGACGCCATACACAGACAGCACTATGGTCCTAAACTGGTTGGAGAAACCAACAACAACAACAACTAAATGATCGTCATTGCTTAGCGTGGGAATGTCTATGAACGTTAAGTGCATTATATATCATATTGACATTTAGTGTCGAGAGACTTAAGCCATACAACACCAGCTGGTTAATAACATTGTTTTTTTCTTGAATTTACTTTGGGAAAGATTGCGTTGGCCAATTTGGATACCACAGCATGACCAGTGAGAGTCCACAGAAAGGATTTTTTTGCGCAGTCACTCCAGAGGCTCCACTCAAAGTCATTGGAGTCCTGATGAAAAAAGCATCAAATTGGCTCAAAGCGCTCAAGTCTGTGCAATACAACTCCAACTTGACAAGCCTAAGTCACAAATGAAACACATTATCAAATTTTTATTATTTTAACCTCACCTTTTTATACCCCTTGAAAATAGTTCCTTTCTCAAGCAAGTATTCTCTTTCCAATCCTGCTTCATGTTCTGGGAAATAGAGGAAAACAGATATAATACTATCCAGTAAGAACAATTGGTTATCAACTCAACATGTATATCAGGTCTTACTGATCATTTAGAAACATAATAAACTTTACTCAGTCACCCAACATAACATGTTAAATAGGTAGTACATTACCTTTGGAGAATTTGTGCAGGTGGTAGAAGGAGTATAGGTGCGAGCCGAGAGAGAGCACCCAGTATGTAATGATTTCCACCTTAGACAATGGTACAAGCTTGGGTACAGACTTAAAAGCCATTAGTAGACTCTCAAGGCTGCAAAACAAGAGACATAAACGTACAAAAAAATTATTACACATTACTGTCCCTTCTCCAGAATATTTTGATTTTAGAAGAGATTTGTTATTTGTTTTTTAATAGCTTTGGCCAATGATTAGTGACACTACCTGAGTACTTTGACTTCCTTTAGTATCCTAGCCAAAGACTGCCACCTTGTGGTAAAACAAGGGGTTGTGGTTTCATGTGGGACTTGTGGGCATGTTTACATTTTGCATAGATTTTTTTAATCGTTTCAACATTGAAATTCAGATAAGCATAAGCGATAACAAATGGACGTGTAAGAGTTTAGTAAGTACCAATATTAACCAGAATTTCACCTGTCTGTATGCACAGGAACTCAAGGTTGCACCTTTTTCAGGGGAACTTCACAAATTTTGGTAATCAGAATCTAATTGAGACTGAGTGAGTGGAAAGTTCAATACATCCTGGCAATCGATGCATTTCAATCACTTGTTCGATCTGTAAATAATAGCTATCTATCCAATCTCATTTTCGCCTTAGTCAAGTCCTAGTCTCTGCAGACAGTAGTACAAGTCTTGTCGTGCTCCGAGTCATGGCATGAGTAAACTCCCCAAGAAAGTAAAGTAGCTTCCTAGCTAGCTAAATAATTTTATTGTTGTCAAGAGGCCAAGCCAGCTGACTAACTGGCAGAACTACATTGTAGGTGTCTGTTGAATGAGATACCTGTAACGTCGTCAGCTAACTTACCCATCTTGTTACCTAGCTAACTAATCCATTTTGGTCATCATGATGATGGCAGGTGCCCGTAAAACAGATTAAATCTGAGCATGAGAAAACGCCAGTGTATGATAAGGTCAAGGTAACCCATTTTGTTCGAGTTCACATATTAGCTAGCTTATGCATTTGATCTAAATGCAGACCAGCTGTCTGATCATGGTGTTAGCGAGATCGCCACGCTAGCCACGAAGCTAACGGATCTCAGCAGTAAGGACTCGGAGATTCATGAGTGCAGATGCTACGACGGCGGCACTAACGGAATTGACTTCTGCTTTCAAAATAAAAGTCTCCATGAATCTATTTAATATCTTACATTTTCTTTTTTTACGTATTATTAGTTCCACACATACACACACAAAATGAACACATAGATTTATTTCAATTACCGTATCAACCTTAAATATCAAGTTTGTTGAGATTATAATTTTCTCTTAGATTCACATAATATCGTTGGGCAAAACAAGGCAACTTGAGGAAAACATTCATGCTCTTTAGTGAGCAGTGGCTTTTGCCTTGGAAGTGCCATCAATATATATTTTTTCTAAATCTAGATCTAAATTATTTAATGTTAACCTTAATCGGTGTAACCTTAGTCAGCACAAATACGTTTAAATTGGAGAACAAGAACTCTCCTGCTTACCAAGAGTAACCTGATACATCCAAAAGTTAAACAAACAATGGCTTGAAGAGCTGACGAAAAGCCAGTAAAACACACAGTTGGGCACAACAGGAAAGGATGAAAGCAAACTAAGACATAGTGATAGGGTTAAAATTCCTCCCTTCCCCAGGTTCGAGACAGACCACAGTCTGATAGTGGATAGGGGTTCATATTATGTCTAACTTGACACTGAAGGTTTTCTGAGAAGGCGCTGTCAACGTCTGCATTAGTATCACACCATTCCGCTGGAAGTTCCAAGACCATTAAGAGCATGTTTAACACAGAGGCTGTCTCCACCAGTGGGATGGGCAACAGCTGAGAGATTATACACTACAATATTCAGTGATCTTACCCTGCCACTGGGGTTCCTTGTTACAGATGGAAAAGGACAAATTTAGAAAAAGCTATTCGCTATTTTTATACATGTTAAATTATTGGTATTTTAGAATGGTTATATTGAAAGTAACGTCATTGACGTGAATGCTAAAATTAAGGGCTAATTTGAAAGAGTATTTTTTTATTGGAATTAAGCATAAGTGAATTATTCCCATATCCGTTTTAACTGCAAAATAAATCTATCATTCTCCATACATGTTTTAAAATGTTTTATTTTCATTTCTTTATCATCACTTTTCTGTCATTTGACAGGAATGCATGAGAGGCAAATTGGCTCAAACATTGTCACAAAAAACGTGTAATCTTTTTTTCAGTCTTTTCAGTCATAATATTCAACATAATTTTTTTAATCAACTGTATCAATGTCTAAATCATGTACACTTACAACCACATGTATTTATGTTTAACAAAAAAAGCTTACACATACATGCCCTACTTCTCCCATCTTGAAACTCCCCAATTTAGAGGCGGGTACTTGCCACTGAGACACCCTCTTCCCCATTTTCCCTACACAAATTCCTCAGCTAAAATACATTCTCAGTGCTGAGATCTTTGCATAACATCCCTGTTTATTTTGGAAACTAGATCATTGAACTTGGAAAAAAAAATCTGTACAAGCCCATTTACAAAAAGGCAACTATAAAAAAAGATGTAGGGACAGACTAAGTAAAATGATGACAAAGCATTTAGCCCCACCAATACAAGTGATATCATTCATCTGAAATCTACATGGTTTCACATTCCAAAATAAATCATTGGCTTAGGCAGAAAATAACGGGTTTTAGTCACTGTTGTGGGCCTTTAAATGGCCAAATCTTACACAATACCCTTACCCGCACATAAAAAATCCAATTCCACATAAACCGTTCGCCCTCTCCCTTTTACTCTTTCTACCCTCCACATGAACAGTCAAATAACAAACAATTAATTAAAAGCCACATTCAATTACATTAGAATCTGCCTTTAGGCCTTATATTGTCAGCCTCTAAAAATGCTGGCCCAAAAAAATATACGGGAAATAAACCCTCAGAAAGGGTTGTGGACGAGGCTATCGCAATTTCACTGTCCCATGGTTTATTACATCTAGCTGTAGATACACAGGCTTTGTTACTTCAAGCATGATTCTGACATAAACCCTATTGAGGAGAGTTGAGCAGCACTGCACATGCCTAGATAGACATCCATGATACAATAATTTTCTTAGAATGTGCTGTGTCGATATTTGCCCACCAGTGGTAGAAATAGAGAATGACACGTTTTAGACCTGGGTCAAGAGTGGACCAGAAATGTACATACAGGCACACAATTGTAGACTTAAGCCACACCTGAATGTAGACATGTATGGATTACGAGAGATGATTTTTTTTTGGGGTGGTTAAAATTATGTCAGTTTAAAATATTTTGAAAGCTGAAAAATCTGAAAAGGACATACGTGAGATTTGGTATGGACGTAAAGAAAAAAAAAATGCTTGTTGAAAAAGTAACTTTCATGCACTGATTTACAGAATAGAATTACAGGACCTAATCACAAGTTCAAAACCACAGGACAACGTCTGGAAAGATCCACTAACATTCTCATGGCAGAAATTGCCAACTATATTGATGAAAAAAAATGTATCAAAGATGCATATGAGAGAGAAAGTTGGCACCAGTTGACAACACATGAGAACAACCAATCCATAAAAACATTAGCCCTCATATGATGTCATTACAAGAAATCCCTGCAATATTTTAGTTTTTCTATAAAGGAAAATGTCGATCAAGGCAAGCATGCATACCATGGGTAGACATGCTCCATGTATATGATCCTACTCAAAGATATTGATGCTAAAACAACCCCTAATTTTTGCTTATATATTTGTATCCCAGAAATATTTCAATCTAGAAGCACTGGAGTGGTCAAAACTACCTTATACGCACACTGCTAGGACATGCAACAAGCCCCTCGTTCTGTAACGATCCCTGAATGTATGGACATTATTAGTAGATTAGTGATCGAATGTACTCCAAGGCCCTTTGAAGCTTCACACCAAGTTGGTTACAGGACACTGAAAATTCAGTCACCAGATTACTGAATGGCTGACATATTTAAGGTCTATAAAAAATTCACGTAGCTATATGGATATCAGCATTGGGGACCAGTAATTTAAAGGCCTATTTTTGATATTCTAATTGTCAATAATTTGCACAAGTTAAACTTCACCATTTTGATTTGCAGTGTGCCCCACTGTCGCCATGTCATGCTGAATTTGGGGGTTGTTATTTTTTGGGGGTGCCACTTATCTTCAGGCTGTTTCTACTGTATACTTTACCCTATCCACATAACCTTTTTTTTTTCCAGTCTCTGCTCAGCCATTCCGAAGCCATCTATACCACCAAAATAATGAGTAATAAGGAAGCGAGCCTTGTTTTCCCCAATGCCGGCTGGATTGTCATTGTTGCAGATTAAATTACACCTAGACTTTTATAATTATTTAGACGTTTTGTAAAGGAATTAATATCATTCAGTAGGCCTATCTGCATGCACAGCTCAGACAAGAATTTAACTCCTTATAGTTGTTCCATTTAAATTTACTAACTGTCTGGTGGTTTGGAAGGTGATCTATGCAAAATATTTTGGGGCTAGCCTAGCCCTGATCAGTGTGTCACCACTACAACAGCATAAACGAGACACGTAGATTGTTTTGGTTCCTCAGCAAAGCAATTGTCCAATTTCACACATTTTGTTGTTTACACAATTTGGCAACATAACCAGAAACAAGCTACAGACCTAACAGTACACCAAACACACTAAAAAAGGTCACATTCTCAATCATGCGTAGCATTACGTAATGGCCATATTGAGAGGATAAGCAAATCTAAAAATAGTTGAAGGAGCAGCCCTATACAGTTTTGTTGATTTTTTAAAAAAAATTTTTTTTAAATCTTTATTTTTTTCATTTCTTATTGATTACTGTAAGTTGTATCATGCGATGTAATGCATCTTCCAGTAAGGCAAATGCATTTGTACAATAACAGACAACTTTGCATAACTTTGCGGCAGAAAAGGCCATCTCAAAATGTCAGCGGCATAATTGAGTGATGTGAACCTCATTGGCATCAGAAGATGCCCTGTATCCATGCTGTTTGCTGTTAATATGCTGGCTTGCTTGATTAGGTGCGGTAATTCATGTTCTTTCTTTGTGAAGTTTCACTCTTAATTTGGGGTTAGGATGGGTGGCAGGATGCACATAAACACTGATTAGCCGTAAGTTAATAAAGTTACTTTAAAAAAAAGAAAAAGAAAAAAGAAAACGTTGGCAAGAACAATAACGTTCGTAAGACCACCACTTAAAGAGTTCATCTTTAGGGCAACTGTCATGACCTAGTATTGGGGTCCAAATTATTTAGATTTTTCACACTTTTTTTGAGGACTGGTGGGTGGGTCTCAGATAAAGCTTTCTCTTTCTTCAACATTTCAACCCTCCATCATCATTTGGTGCACTTTGTTATACCAATACAACATCTTCTTTCTTTCTTCGAAAGAAAGACTAACTACTTTGATATCCTCCTACAGTCTTTAAAATATCTATCAAAAGGCGTCCATCTTCAAACAATTCTTAACCTGTCAGGAAGGTACTTCTTTTACACATTAGAAAATCTTAACCTTCCCCCAAATCTTCCCCTCTCATAAAGTATTGTCTCATTAAGGTGAACTATTCTGTCTTCCTTCCAACTGAAAAGTAGCTCTTTCTATCACAATGTAGATGGATCTACAATAGCATTCTCAAAACAACATGAGTGCACAAAGGTTTGCACTAAAGCGAGGGTTTACAAGGTTGTTATCCCCATTTCTTGCTGGTGGTGTTTTGATGCCAGCGTGCCATACATTTAAGCAGAGTAATGGTAGGGAAGGACAGGGAGATAGTTAGGCACACCCTTCTCTCTCCGGAATGACACGACACAGTAAACGATGGTGCACACACTTATAACACTTCCAAATCTCATTTCTTTCATTTCGCCACAGTCCTTCACGTTGACAGTCCACAGCGCAGAGAAGCATTATAGTTTGCACATTAAACAGATTGAGAAAAGAGCCTAGCACGTTTTTGGGACGCTTGCACAGTCCTTTTTTCCCACAAAGAAATTCTCTGTCGTTATATATCCTGTGAAGTCCCCATGTTGTTTATTAGAGTCCTTGCTACAGCAGCAATGAGCAACCTTGGAACTCTACCAGAGAGAACAGCTTCTATTGCCATGGAGACGCAGTCTGCCGGCAAGTCTGGCTTACACATACACACAAACAAATCTAGGCACACAACTTCAATATCGGAGTGTATTGGTGGATGAATGAGAATAGATGCTGGTTGTGTTTACATGTTAGTAATGAGAATGTGTTCTGTATAACTAATATGGGACTCAGGTTGGTACTTGTTGCAATTCAAATGTTCTAAAGATGTGTGTGTGTGTGTGTATGTGTGTGTGTGTGTGTGCATGTGATTTCTAGTGTTTGTATGTTGTTTCTGGGTCTTGTTGCCTCGTTGTCAAAGTCACAGTCTCTTTCATAGTAATTCGTAGTCAATTCCATTGACCAAGACAAATCTCACACACCTTCCACCCGAGGCATTACAAAAAAAAGATACTATTCAACATCTTCACACACTTGTCACTCATATCCAACTAACTTGATGACTTCAAAAATAAGATCATGAGAATTTTTTTTAAAGATTAAAGACAACAAAATCAAAAAACTAAAGGGCTCACATGTAGGATCCCTGCTGCACTCCACCAGAGAGCTGCAGTGACATTGAGGTGCCTACAGGGGAAGCAGGGAGAGAGAGCGTGTGATGCCGACAGGCATCCCCAGAACCCTCTCGCCCGCTCTCTACGAGTTGGGCGAGAAAGGCGTGCCCTCGTCGCTAGGCGTGGCCGTGTCGTCGCTAGGGTCCAAGCTGTCCTTGGGGCTCAGCGTGCTCTCGGACGGGGGCGGGGTGTCCTCCGAGCGGGGCGGGGTCAGGTCCGTCGGGGACGGGCTCTTGGGGGAGCATTCTTGCGTGCCGTTAGACGTGGGCACCTCAGCCTCGATGGCTGTGATAGCCTCAATGGGCGTGGGGGGAGGGGTGGCGACGCAGGGGGCCGGCACTGGAGTGCTGGTGGTCAGGGTGAGAGGGGGCAGGGCCCGCTCAGTAGGAGTGAGGGTCAGCGGCACAGCGGGGAGGCTGCTGCTGCTGACGCGGGAGTTATGCATGAGGCCCTCCCCCAGGGCGAGGGGGGAGTCACAGGGCACCAGGGAGGGAGTCTTCTCCACCAGGCGCCACTGCATGATGCTGGTGTCCTTGCCGCCAGTGGATATCAGATGGCTGTCGTTGTGCAGGAAGCTCACGTTGGTCACATGGCTGCTGTGGGCGCTGTACTTGTGGCTCGGGGCCTTGGAAGAGAGAGAGAGAGACACCCACAGGAAAAGGTTAGCGGTGCAGTTTGATGCAGTCTTTTTGAGGCTACTGCACACATTTGAAACTCACATACCCATAAAGGCCAACAAGGTAGGACGTTAAAACATTCAGTGGCAGTAACATTAATAATTAATTATTAATATTATAAAAAAGTATTATTTGTTCAGTTCTACTGTTAAAGAGTGATACTTTGCAAAATCTTTTTTTTTGGGCCATCTTGAGCTTTACAAAGAAACTTTAAGGGAGCTTTAATGTTGACATAGAGTCAGTCTCACTTTGGCTCTGGAGCAGGGGTACTGGAAGAGGTGCACTTTGCAGAAGTCGTCGGCCAGAGCGATGACTTTCCTGTGGTGGGACCTGATGAGGGCGTTGATATCTGTTCCATCAGAACCCTCTGGCCACACACCTGTCGGAACGCACACACACAAACACACACACACACAAACACACACACAAGTTTTTACATCGCACACATGCAAAGGGTGAGCTGTTGACCTGGTGTATGTGGGAGGGAAGCGTATTAATATGGTTTCATTATGATAATAATGAAATCCATGAAGGGTTGCTCACTTGTGACACGGTACCTAAATACACACATGCAAAGGTGTGTATATATAGCACGCTTAATCCTGATACCAACCAAAAACGTGGAAGCCTAGGACACAGGTGTAGGTGGCCCAGTCGATGTCCTTACACTCGGAGCGGTTACGGATGTACTTGCAGCCGTTTGGAATGTCCCCTGCAAACAAAGCAGTTATCCATTTTGATTATTCTGAGAAACAAAGCAACATCTTTTCATGCAGATACAAATGCAATATTCAGAGCACTGTATTCTTATTCAATTTTAACATGGTACATTGTATAATACAAGTTTGGACCGGTAGGGCTCGTCATGTTATATCTTAATACTTAATACATGGTATGTTTTGTATTAAGTGCTCCGAGAGGTAGACTCACAGTAAAGGATTTCGTAGTCTCCTGAATTGGACATGATGAACTTGTTGTCGGGCGACCAGTCAAGGTGTGTGATGTAGCTGGAATGTCCCTGCAGGGAGCATTAAAACATATGAACATTATTTGACAAAGCAGTTGTTGTTAATTTAGCTTGATTCAGAAAATATTTGTCAACACCTCCTGAGACAGACGGAGGATGTTCGGAGAGAAGATGAGGAGAGAGGAGGTTAGGAGAGAAGGAGAGGAGACGAGGAGGCACGAGGTTAGGAGAGCAGAGATTTGCAGAGGCGAACTCGCAGGAGCTGATCATTTAGACATCTTGAACAATCCTTTCTTCAACAAGCTGACAACGCTTGGACGAAGCCCCACATACTTGAAGTCTATTTGCCTCTGTTGGCAGTCCATTAGTTTAATTTTTTTCAGTTATCTTCAGGTTTCCCGCCAACATGCACCACAACTCAGCTTACTACACAGAGAGGAATGCCTCCCAACAGTGTAAAAACAAATGCGGCAGCTGCGACATTCCCCATCACACATACCTTCATGGAACTTCCTTCCTTCCTTCCTTGTGTCGCAAACTAAACAGACGATATCCAATGCTAACTAACAAAGACAGCAATGCAAACCAACAAAGAAAGCAATGTACTTTCATCCACGTCTAGTAAAAATTTAGGTTTTGTTTATAACAAACACACATACACCCACACGTATATACGACATTGTCATAGCTCCATGCAAGGACGACTGCAGCCGTTTTGACGTGGCTGTGCTTCCAGACAGGGGCTCTGTCATCATGTGTTCACACTAATAAAATTTTAGAGCAGCCTTCCCACAATGCCTTCCTGATCTCCCCATCCCTCTGCAGCCTGAAGAAGAGCAGCGGCAGCCGGCCATCTCACACAAACTCGTTTATACTGGTTTTCACACGCCAGGCTTTTTGTGGGGAACTTCAATCAGTTTTAGTACAAGTTTAGAAATTTCGGGCACAAAGTACGCTATGAAGTGTGTGTGGTTGTGTGTCTGGGGAACTTTGTCCGATGTTCGTTGGGTAACTTTGTCAGGTGCTCGTTGGACGCACCACGACGCAAGGACGAACAGGGAGTAGACACACACACACACAGAAACCCAATGACAGACAGCAAATGAGAGAACTTGAGACGTTTGTGAAAAAGAAAACCACACAAAGAGAAGGAGACCCAGAGAAAGAGAGGGAGGGGGAGAGGGGTGCCGGGGCAGGCAGAGGGGGAAGGAGACGAGCTGCGGCCGCAGCCAAAGGGGAGGCCGGCGAGGGTTTAAAACAACAGTGAGTGTGCTAACAGTGGAGTGATTCACTCAGTGGTCCTGTGGGTGGGTGTGTGTGTGTGTGCGCGTGTGTGTGTGTGTCTACTAGGGTCAAGTCTAGCCTCCTGGTCACGCTTGGCCAACCTAACACTCTACCTTGCTGTGACCACAGACCCCCTTGCATCCATAATTATCAGGCTCTCTTTATCGCTTTTTTTTCCTCTTCGGTATACTTCAGTATATTTCTTTGAAGCTATATATTTTTTTTCACCTTTCTTTCTCCCTCACGATATCACTGGTCTTTCTATGTCTCTTGTCATTCTCTCTCTCTCTTGGACTCTTTCAGCCACTCTAGTTCCAAAAAGAAAAGATACAATCGTCTCACAGTGTGAAGGTCATCTTTTTTTTTACAGAAATAATATCTTGGAAAACGACTCCCCGAGAACCCCACACAAACACGGCCGCCCACGCGCTAACCATATAAGTCCCACTCGTATAAGTCACTTTAATGTGGTGTGTTATATGACCACGGTTAGCATATAACTAGCCCTGCTATTGCTACTTTACAGCTCCCTGTGCTGTGCTCCTAGGCTGGCTGGCTTTAAAGAACACACATGCAGACAAAGACACTATGTTCCCGTTTCCAAATTGAGCAGAAGAACTATACACAAAGATGTGACGGTATATGCTATGAACATGCACACACACAGGCCAGGGAACTCACAGAGCATTTCCCGTGTCGGCTGTACTTGCGGCCTTTATCCGACACGGTGTAGAGGTAAATGAAGTTGTCGTGGGATCCCACTGCCAGCAGGGTGCCATCTGAAAACACAGAGAGAGAGCGAGAGAGAGAGAGAGAGAGAGAGAGAGAGAGAGAGCGAGAGAGACAGAGAGAAATGGTATGATGATAGGTGGCATGATTTGAGGTCAACCGGCTTGCACAAACCATGGAATCCATCCATGTGTGTGTTCCAAATGAAACATACAGTCAATACTGACTGACTGGCCAGGTCTCTTTATAACAGGGCTTTGTAGTTTTGACTCGGACCTCACCCACCTACTGAGAAGCGCATGACTGACAGCTGCTCGTTGCCGTCGGTGTGAATGGCAACCAGATCCCTGGTCTCAGCATCCAGAGCATACCACCTTGGAGGACACACACACACACACACACACACACACACACACACACACACACACACACACACACACACACACACACACACA
>JAVQIZ010124410.1:0-12054 GCA_036023535.2 Galaxias brevipinnis | reverse complement strand
ATACTATATTGTGACTTGTACTATAATGTGACTTGTATTACAACGTGACTTATACTATAATGTGAATGAATGATAATTTATCTTGTACTAAAACTTTACTTTAAATGTATAACTTTATAAGTTCTCTCCCCCTCTTTTCTCCCCTTCTCTTTCCCCCTCTTCCCTCTTCTCTCTCCTCCTTACCGCTACAGTAGGAAGCGTAGCTCTTTGTTCCGGAAGATCACCAAGCAGTCCAACCTTCTCCACACCAGTCGCAGCCTGTCCTCCCTGAACCGCTCGCTCTCTTCCAGTGAGAGTCTACCTGGCTCGCCCACTCACAGCCTGTCGGCTCGATCTCCCACGCAGGGCTACAGGTCAACGCCGGAGTCCTCATACCTGAGTGAGTGTTTAACGTGAACACACACACACACATACAAACACACACACCCACGTTCACAGCCACACACACACACACACACACACACATTCACACACCGTTATACCACACAGCCAGCCACAAATCTGTTTTAAATTTCCAGTGCGCTTACATTTCACCTAGCAACTTTTAAAACATGGTTGCACTGTAAGAGAAATGACCAAACACGTGATTCTCTAAATCCTCTCCTTTTTTTCTCTTTTCTTTTCTCTCTTTTTCATTTCTTGATCTGTTCCTTTCCCCGTGTCCAGTAGCCTCGTCCCAGAGCAGCTCGTCGGCCTCCAGCACCCCCAACTCCCCCGCGGCCGCGGCCGCTGCCGCCGCCTCCGCCTCCCAGCACATGAGGCCCAGCTCCCTGCACGGCCTCTCCCCCAAGCTCCACCGTCAGTACCGCTCAGCCCGCTGCAAGTCGGCCGGCAACATCCCCCTGTCCCCGCTGGCCCACACCCCTTCCCCCACCCAGTCCTCTCCTCCTCCTCTGCCGGGACACACTGTGGGGAGCTCCAACACCACACAGGTCAGACCCCAACATGCAACTACAGTATGTATATATATATTATAATAACTATATCTAGAGTATATGCGGATACACAGGTGTATACCTATACACTTTCAAACATCATTCAATTTACCATGAAACTGCTTGACTATTTTTGAGAGATTATTTTGACAAAAAGCGAATTGAATCCTTTTAATGAACGACATTCTTGTTCTTTCCCCCCCCGGCAAGACGTTCCCTGCCAAGCTCCACTCCTCGCCCCCGGTAGTTCGCCCCCGACCCAAGAGCGCTGAGCCCCCCCGCTCTCCCCTCCTTAAGCGGGTGCAGTCCGCCGAGAAGCTGGGCTCGCCGCTGACCCAGTCCAGCTCCACTGGGGGCCTGGGGGGCCCGCTGAGGAAGCACAGCCTGGAGGTGCAGCACTCGGACTACCGCAAGGATGCCTACCTCCACGGAGAGGTGGGGCTCCAGAGCTTGCTGGAGACCGATGGGGAGAACCTGCCTCCCAACCCGCCTCCGCTGCCCTCCGCCCTGGCCTCGCCGTCGGCCACGACAGCCCCCGAGACGGGAGTGCTGGTGAAACCCGTGAGGAGATTAGGGAGGCAGGAGTCGCCTCTCAGCAGGGACACACTGCTGGCTGGGAGAGAGAGGGAGAGAGAGAGGGAGAGAGAAAGGGAGAGAGAAAGGGAGAAAGAGAAGGAGAGTAAATTGGCATTCGTGCCGGAAAAATCGACCATTCGCCTTGGAGGAGCATCCGAGACACAGTTGTCGCTAGGTAGAAGACCCCTGACAGGGGAACTGGGTTTAGGTAGCCACCAGGCAGGTCTAAGCTCCAGACTGCAATCCCCAAGTGCAGAGACCAGCAAAACTACAAGTCCCGGCAGCACCTTCAGCAGGACAGCAGGAAGTCTAGACTGTCCAAAAGGACCAGAGAAGAAGAGTCTCCAGGGCTCGTCTCCAAGGCAACAAGATCTCAGGCAAGCCATTGGTGGAGCACATTCTAACCATGCGAACAATCTAGGGACGAGTTTAGAGTCCAGAAAAGAGTCAGACAACAAGGTCGGTTCTCTGAGGCCTAACGTTCCTGCTGGTACGCTAAGCAAAGGTCCGACTCCGCACTGCCTCGATAAAAATGCCGGCCTACGATCTACGGGCCTGAATGGACCCCCGACCAGCCTGAGAAAAATAGGTGCTGAGACTAACGGCAGGACTTTGGACCTGGGCTCCAAGAGCCCCAAGCTCCCAGCCCGAGCCCTGGTGCCTCCCCCTGTGCCCCCCCACGGTCAGCCACTCTCCCTGGGCAAAGTGAGGCAGGGTCTTGGGCCAGTCAACTGCTATAGAGGCACCTTGGACTGGGACGACAAGTGTCGGTTGGAGGTGGTGGAGGAACACTCGCCCTCGCCGTCCCCCTCGCCGACCGCCGTCGCCCCCTCGCTCTGCGGGCCCTCCCTCTGCAAGTCTCGCCCCGTCTCCCCCGGCGACAGAACCAGCTTCGTAACCCAGCTGACCACAGTGGCCAAAAACGTGCTGGGCCCCATGAAGCTAGGCTCCCAGGAAGGGGCTGGTAAGGGAAAAGAGCAGCCCAAAGCAGTAGAGGACAAACACGGAGGCTCAATAGGAAAGACTGAGGCTTCAACTGTAGGCCGCCAGGCAGCCGCGGGGCCTGCTGTAGTGACCAAAAGCCCTGCTAGCTCTCAGCCTGAGAAAGCAGTCTCAAGTAGCAATGCTCCTAAACTGTGATCACATCAGATACACACAGAAAAAAGGTGGGGGCGAATAACATGACATGCCTTTTTTTTTTTGAGAACAATGCAAAAAAAAAAAATATTATTAAATGAAGCACCTACAAAAAAAAGGATTATTCCAGATTTAGAATATTGTGAAAGTATTTATTGACTCTATTGATTCCAAAACTGAAGAGAGTAATGTATATTGTAAAGGTGCTTTGCTTGATGTTTTTTTTATGTACAGCTGTTTTATGTATTATATATCTTCTGTCTCAGATGTATATGTGTGTAGGTGTGTCTGCGTGAATGCATGACATATAGTATGTGTGTACTAAAGTTATAAAACAGGGGCGATAAGTGCTTTACCGATCAAAAGATGCTGAATACTGTGAATACCAAAATCCGGTCCGCTCCATTTTATATTTGAAATGAAGAACCCCATCCACCTACTCTTCCTCCTCTTCCTCCTCCTCTCTGTCTTTCCGTCAATCACCTCAAGTGGCTAACACAGGCACCCAGAAGCCAAGAACAATCACAATAAAACGGTGAACGCTACTTAATTAATCATCCAAAATCAGCTCGGCCATGGTGATTGTATTTAAGTATACAGATTCAACACAGGAAGTGCTACGTTAAGTCTTTCTAATTCAACACAAATACACAAGACTTTCATTAACTTGCACTGTCAAATCAGCTACAAACAACATGACTGCCACTTCTTCAAACACTCCTTGGCCTAGGTGGGTTGACGTCGCTAGAACGTACAGCAGATACTTTATGTCTTGTTTGCTGGTGGAAAAAAGCAGAGGCCCTGTCACAGAATAAAGCCACTTCTGATTGGTTGACAGACACCCGAGTCTGAGCTTTTATCTCTGTAGCACAGAGATAGAGGAACGACACACATACACAGTGACACACACAGCATTTTTGCCAGGTTATAAACCTTTGTGTGCTGTACTGCTCTGCTGGTGACTGTGTTCAAACAAAGTCTGTAGGGTAGAGTGATGAAAAGCACATAGAAGGCCCCTGGCTATGTGAAACGGAAATCACTCAAGAGCCCAAGTTCCATTTACATTTTATTTGTAAATACATGTTTTTGTTTTTCAAAACTGAAAAACCCCCACTTTTGGCAAGTTGACTCAATCAATCAAGGTCATTAAATACGCACTGTTAATTTCTGTAAAAAATAAATAAACAAACGAAAAATCAAAACCAATGTACAGATAAATTACTATACTCATCCTTTTTAGTGCAGATGTGTGTTTAATATTGCACCAAAAAGGTAAGAAGGGAGATGGTAATGTGAGGTTGTGTTACAGGCTACCTGTAAGGGCTATGGGGTAAAGAGAGTATATCCAGATAAAGATGAATAAATATACAAAGATTCAATAATGAGACATTTATGAAAAATAATATTATTATATTACCTAAAGATTATCACTTATTCAAACATTTCAGGATTTTGTGACCAAAGGATGGACTTGTGATTGTTAGTTTTTGTTATAAAATGTACCATTTTGGAGTTTAAATTTAAAATCTGCCATTTCCTCTAGGATCAGATTTGTTATTTTGAATAGTTTAAAATATTTCATTTTGGAACAAAACACTTCAGATGTATTTTTGATTTACCATTTATGTTTTCACAAACACTATTCTCTTTATGTGGCCAATTTAACATGGCTGACAATCCACAATGAGGCAAGTTCATATTTAGCCAGATAGGTTAGATAAATATATCTGAAACCTTGATGAAAGGTTAGCTGTGAGAGGCTAACACTTCTTAGTATGTCTTACTTCTCTCTCTTTCGCTCTCTCTTTTTTTTTGTCCTCCACTTTAGATTTTTCACTCTCAGCCCATTCAAATGAAATTCAACACAGACTCTTATGCAAAACTTGGTCAACTCATCATGGTTGGTCAATAGCGGGGCTATCAGCTGCCACTTATGTAGGAATTATCCCGTTTACAAAATTCGATGTAACATTTTGTGAAAATATGCAAATTGACTTGTAGTGCGTTTATTATTCAGTGGTGGGGAGGGTTACATGTTGTGTTATTATGTTGCCTTCTAGTGGATAAAGGCTGCCATTGTTAAAACAATTACATGCTATACCTTTTACCACAGTAAATCAGAGGACTGCACTTACTGTTATAACGTTTTGTCAAGGTCATTGATACTGCAGGGTAGATTTAGGAATATTTAAAAAATAAATATGCATTAATCTGTTGTTTTTGACTGGAATATTCAAAATATTTTGTCCAATGGTTATACGTTTGGTACATGAATCATTCCGTTAATATTTGTTCCTTTTTTATTCATGTGACTGTTATCTCTACCGTCTGTTACAACGAATTTACAATTTTGTACGGTTTTCCCCTTGTTACCACCAGATACTACAATATAAGACTTGATTGATCTTGTATCATATATTTAGCTTGGTAATTACCGTAACATGAGGAGTCGTGTTAACCAACATCCTCACAATGTTGTAATTATCTCACCAACCGTAAACGGTTTCGTTAACTGAAAAGAGCCAAAAATACCAAGGCGTTATACATGTGGAGACTGTCCCTATTATTACATTTTTAAGACTTTTGTTTATTATTTCGATTGTAAATGTGTTGGGTCGGTTTTGAGCATTTATTTATTCAGTTAATTAACTGATTTAATATTTCACAGAAAACACGCAGTGTAATTGACGCAACCCTGTGTTCAAGGATCATGGCGTTCCAGCTCGCTATATTCTGTAGGTCTAATTCCTTTGTATTTTGCAACACTTTGTTGGTGATAGCTGTTAACAAAGGCACCCAAGGTGCAGTATAATAAAGTTATGATATTAGAGCCAAGCTGATGGTCAGTCGTTCATTTTACTGTTGGTTGTTCTACAATTTGTCATACATTCCTGACATGATAAAGCTGTTTGTGTGAATATAAGGCCGTAGGCCTATAATGTTTGTCTTGAATTAGCATTAGCACCAAGATCAATCTTCCAACTGCTAGATGCTGTCCTAAAAGATAATTAAAAAAAATATTTTTAAACCATAGCTTGAAATGTCAAGACACACAGATCACAGTACCTTGGTAGGAGGTACACAAACAATTTAATTGAATTCATGTGTAACACAATTGATATTGAAGTCTGTTAACATGTAGGGACAGGCATCTACTCAATGAGAGGGGGATGCGCCACTAAATAAAAGTAATAATAAAAGCAACACATTATTTTGTAAGTTTATTAAAAATAGAAGAAAAAAAACTATAACAGCAAATGTAGGATGCTGGTAAACGTTTTATTATACTTTTTTATACTATTAGTAAAATCTAAGTTACTTTGTATCCAAATAGGGCACACAACGCACATAAAGGTCGACAGTTTCACAGTTCAACAAGAAGAGTATGAAAACCTATTCGAATCCTACATCATAATTTGTTTGCTTGATGAGGTATTCACTATCAGTGGATACAAAATAACAGCTTCTTAAGTAAGTGTAAGTTGCGAGTGAGTGATGCATTAAATGCGTCCCTCGAGCAGTAGGTCCATATAGGCCCCCGTCACCAGACTTTCCTCCTCCACACCAAGCTCTTTCATCAGGTCACGCGCCACAGCTTCCCCCTGCTCCGGACTCTGATCATCTTGCATCACCACCTCCAGCTCCATGTAGTTCCCGAGCCCATCCACCTTGTCCAGATGGACTCTGGTTTGACCAATCAGAAACAGCATCCTCTCTTTCCTCACCTCGCCTTTGATACCAACGGCATCGCTAAGCACCCTCCGGAGTGCCTCGGGGTCCTGCGTTTGAGAGATGGAGTAGCGGGACAACTTCGGCCCCTCCGTGTCTGGACGCTCATAGAAGATCAGCTGACCGCTTCCATTCATAAAGTCTCTCAGTTTAAACCGTCCATTGCTGCAATTGAAGAACGTGTCATGCTGTCGAATCAGCTCACCCTCTGATTGGCTCAGGAGGCTAGCTCTCTTAACCAACCCCTGGTGGTCGTTTACTCTAGCCTTAATCTCAATGTTTGATGGCATACTACTTTGTTTAAGAAATAATCTGTTCTTAATTGTTTTGGGGCGTATTGAAGAGAGTCAGAAGGTATTATACCTCCGATGCTAGATGTTCTTGCTGCAAGGCCGAAACGCGACGTTATTCCAGTCAACGTATGTATCTTTCTTCCCGTCCAGTCTACAGCAATGAAGAGTGTGTGGAAGTATGGGAAGGCATTGAGCGTTCTTTTCCGGGCTGGGCGGAGACCTACAAAAAGGCGCGCCAAAAACATCAACACTACATCAGCTTTTTAAAGTATCGATTTCTGGCACATCAATGGAGCTGACGTTAAAATTGATATCGTTACTTTTCAGACTCGCTAGAAAATATTTTGAAGATTTTTTTTAGTTTGTCCTACAGCGCTTGTGCGAAGCGGAAACGCCCACCTTTTTCAGACACTAAATATAAAGATAAAGCCAATTCACAAAAAAATCATGTGTTTTTTTGTTATTAATTTGTTTAGAAATTTAGTAGGATCTATTTTAGCCATTGGTTATGTTTCAACTAACGGTATATTTGAAAATATGTTTACCTAGGCATGGCAACCTACCTACCAAGTATAGACCTAACACTTTTTTGTACTTCCCCTTCTAAAAGAATACATTGAAAACTGACAGTAGTCTTTTTATTTATTTATTATTTGTCTGTCCACGCTAGACCTTAAACACCCTTGACCTGACTGAAAGAGACACTCATAAATACCCCCATGGCCCGACCCTAAATTAAATCCTCTGCCTCTAGAGTCGTACAGAACAAATTATTATAGCCTATGTGTGCGCCTCGTTAATTTCATTTCCACGTCAGAATTACACAAGAAGACTTGGCCAATGAGTGAAACTGTATCCCTCATCGATGAAGATATATCCAATCACTTTGTTTAAATTGAACTGGTTACCCAATCAAACTCTATTGCGGTTTGTTTGGAAAGCACAACACAGGAAGTAGCGTCAAACAGTATGCTCGGTTTGTAGTTGAACAGCTGTGCTCTGCTGGCCGTAGACTGTAGGTCTTCCAGTTACAGTTGCAAAGGTTGATCAGAATATGTCGCGGAAGGATTTTCACCAGCTTTTTATTTCGTTTAGACAAGAAAACCTTAGTGTATTAATAGTGGTTGTATTTGCAATATAAAACATAAGACATATTAGGATTAGCCTGTCAACCTAGCATTAGCCAGCTATGACTAAGCTATCGTCTTGAGTGAGAGTACATGTCAGTTAGCTTGCTAAAGTAGCTTTACGAAATCATTGGCAGGGGTTTGCTGCCCAAAAAATAATGACACTCTTCACCAGGTAAGGTCATTGTTATTCAGCTAGCTAGCTAGCTAGCTTGCCGCGTTTGTAACGATACAGTTTATGGTTAAATGCTTTAGTCAAATAACATTTAAACACTTAATAAGTGTACCCACGCCAGGGCTTGCGAATGCAAGACTCAGTCTTTCGCTAATGCCAGAACAACCTGCTGCACAAGTTAGATAGCTTAATCTATGAATCTTTGCCATGTCTTATAACGTTGTAGTATGTGTGTAGTATGATTGCCTGTGTGTTGTACCGCAGTTTCTCGAGTGGCTAAATTACTCTTTAGTGGTCACACTGCAAGCACATGATTACTACTTCTCATTGGATTCCCATCAGAGCACCAACAGTAACAAGCTGAAAAACAGTAGTCCTCCTTGTCGAGTAACAGCTTGATTACTCATCAGTTTCGGAGTAGAAGGGAGAAGTCTTTCGGGTAGAAAATCATTCCTAGTAAACCGTGTGTGTGTAGTCAGTTTCCTTAAATTGCTGTGAAATTCTTAAACTTTTTATTTAATCAATATTCAAAAGTACAAACCTGCAGATGACTAAACCAAGGCCGACAATGCCTCTATTTCAGGAAATAAGGGTATGCTATTGGTTTAAAAGTTAACAAGGGGTTGAACACTCAGGTGAAGTTACTGCTCTGTAAACCAGATGCCGAACAAACTCCCCAAAAACTTTCAGATCCTTTTTCTTAGTACTGCATTCATCTCGGGTTCTTCATTTTAATATTCAGTATTTAAGTGACTTAAAACATATGCCAGTCTTGAAAGTAGTGGATTTGGTGTAAACTATCGGACATAATCAGTCATTAATACTTCATATACAGTCAATACCACTACATAGTGCTGGATTACAGTGTACCAAATCCAGAGTAGAATCTTATCAAGTCTCTCATTCTAACCTCTTCTTCTTCCTCCTCATCTTTCTCTTCCCATTTTGGTCTTCTCTTAATCTCAGTTCTGCAGAATCGCTATGAGGAGCTACCCGGCCCAGCTGTAAGCCTCCAGGACGGGATCTGCCGTCATGAATTCTGTGTCCCCCAGTGCGGTGCAGTATGTCGGGGGAGCGGTGGTGCCCGAGGAACCGAAGGAGCTCCAGAGGTCCCTCCAGCGGTCTCTGGAGCCGGACGGGAGCAGCTTTGGACACAGGCCGGGCATGCCCCCTGACAGTGCCAGGGAAGTGACTGGAGAGCCAGATGAAGTGGACAAACTCAAATCCAAGTTGATGTCGGCATGGAACAATGTGAAATATGGTTAGTTTGGTTGAAGATGATGGTGAAATGTTTTCAATTAGAATTTTTTTTTTTTTTACACATTTCTTGTGTGTGCTGGGGGTTGCTGTGTTTTTAGTGTGTGTTGACATTTGGCCCTGCTGGCTGGTGAGCTTGGCAGTTAGCAAATTTTTTTTTTTGTTTGAAAAATGCACATAAAGAATCTTTTGTCCTTCCTGAGCAATCCCTCTAAAACAGGAAAAGTATGTACATGTCACGTGCAAGTAAAATTCCCCACAAGTTCTTGGAGTTTCCTCTTAAACTTCTCCTTTTTTCTGTCCTCCGTTGCTCTCTCTGCAGGTTGGACGGTCAAGTCTAAAACCAGCTTCAACAAGACCTCTCCCGTCACAGTACTGGGACACACTTATCAACTCAACAGTGAAAGTACTGACACTTAACACAATGTGCATTTGACATCATAGCTGCTTTATGAAATGGAAACTAAAAGTAAAGCCTGTGGCAATTATGGATTTTTATCTCTGGTATTTCAGTTACTTTTTTGAAATGTTTTCTGCCTTCCAGTTCTTACAGTATCATTTGTAATAAAAACATCTGTCTCTCTCTCTCTTGTGTTCTCGCTCTCTCGCTCTCTCTTCCTCTTCCTCCCCCTCCCGCTCCTCAGGTGAGATTGAGCGTTTCCGCCTGGCCTTTGTGTCTCGGCTGTGGCTGACCTACCGAAGGGAGTTCCCCCAGCTGGAGGGCTCCACCTTGACCACGGACTGCGGCTGGGGCTGCATGCTGCGTAGCGGGCAGATGCTGCTAGCACAGGGCCTGCTGGTTCACCTGATGCAGCCAGGTCAGGAAACTCAATAATAGCTAGTATTTTTTTTTTTTACCTGTTATTTATGACAAATTGAATGTGAAGAATTATTACATGCATATGAGATTGTTCCTTTTTTATGCAAAAAATCAAAATCAAAAGATGAAACCCCTTCCATACTCAGTATGGGGGGTAGAGGGTGTGTGTTTGTGGTGTGTTTATTTAGTTTTAATTACTTTCCTGTGTTTCAACTTACCTGTTCCTCTCAACCCTGTGCACTGACACCTCTCGCTTACTCTTAACCCTATTCACTGTAACCTCTCTCATGCTCCCTTCAGACTGGGCTTGGCCGGATGCCCAGCCACTAGCCGACGTAGACTTCGAGATCCTGCGTCCTCGCTCCCCGGCACGTGCCGGCGGCGTCCCCATCCCTTCCTTCGGCTCCTCGCGGGCCCCCACCATCCAACAGAACCCCCTGTCAGGGGAGCAGGCGACCAGACATAGCCAGAGAAAGAGGCCTGATTTGGCCAGGGACAGGCAGGCAGAGCCCATCCATAGGAGCCTGGTGTCATGGTTTGGGGACCAGCCCCCTGCTCCTTTCGGGGTGCACCAGCTGGTGGACCTGGGGAAGAGCTCTGGGAAGAAGGCTGGGGACTGGTATGGTCCTTCTGTGGTGGCACACATATTGAGGTACATTTTTATTTATTTAGTTAGACAGTTATTTATTTATTTAGAGTTATGGAGACTCTTTTCTAGCATTGCCCTGTTTAAAAGCCTGTATATACAAATCATAACAAAACAAAATTAAGGGAATTTGTTTTAAAATTAAAACAGACATTAAATATTTCTGACAATATTAGATTATAAAATCTAATATATATACACTTATGTTATTTTCAGGAAGGCTGTGGCAAATACTACTGAGGTGAATAACCTGGTTGTCTATGTTGCTCTGGATTGTACTGGTGAGTCTGATATTATTACCACTTAACCTGCTCGTTGATGTATCTAGCATTCCTTGCTGTACTTATTGTTTATAACATACATAGTAACTTGTCATTTGAAAGTTGTCCAGTTTTTCTTGAAGAGAATAACTGATCCTTCAGGCATCTGTGGAATTGTCTACATTTGTCTGTGTTATTGAAAGTGTGTGTGTGTGTGTGTGTGTCTTCATTCCTGTGTACATTTTGTGAAACCTTTTACCTATTTGTCGATTTGTTCACCAGTTTACAGAGAGGACGTGGTCCGTCTGTGTGAACAGCCACTGAGCTCTAGTCCCCCAGTAGAGACCACCAACACTACCAGTGGTAACAATCATCCAGGCTGGAAGTCTGTCATCATACTGGTCCCAGTCCGACTGGGAGGGGAGTCACTCAACCCCTCGTATATTGACTGTGTCAAGGTTTGTACACGGCACACACACACACACGCACACACGAGGGCTCCCACCTGTATACCTGAATACCTTTTCATGTGAACTACTATCTGTCCCCGGCTCTACAGAACATTCTGAAGTTAGAATGCTGCATTGGAATCATCGGGGGCAAGCCCAAGCATTCCCTCTTCTTTATTGGCTACCAAGGTAAAAAAAATTATCTATAATCTACTCTTGCTTCCTCAGTCAGTGGCTGCCGATTGGACCCGATCAAGTCACCTGACCTCTTTTTTTCCTCCCTTCCTGGTTCTCCAGATGAGCAGCTGCTGTATCTGGACCCTCACTACTGTCAGCCTGTGGTGGATCTCTCACAGGACAATTTCTCACTGGAGGTTAGAGTCTAATCTATGGCCACTATAGGAGAGACAGACTAGACCACAAATAAACTTCTTAAATCGTTTTTTTATGTGTTTATTTTTCTGAAATAAAGACCTAACGTTTTTTGCACTGTTCACATTCTTAAACGAGTGAATAAAACAACATTTGTTTTCTATTTGATCGGCATAAAGTGGTTAAAACCTATTTGTTGTCTGGTGTACGCCTATCACCCCGCTTTCCTTCCCTCACTGTTCTTTGGGGGGGGGGGGGGGGGGGGGGGGGGGGGGGGG